>SZWC01004762.1:68568-97649 GCA_023375785.1 Penium margaritaceum | reverse complement strand
TGCTGCTGCTGCTGCTGTTGATGCTCCTGTTGCTGTTGTTGCTCCTGCTCACGCTGCTGCTGGTGCAGATGCTGTTGCTGCAGTTGCTGCTGCTGCTCCTCATCGTCCTCCTCATCCTCCTCCACAAACCGCTGTTGTTGATCTTGCTGCTTGGGCTGCTGGTGCTGTTGCTGCAAATGCTGTGCTGCTACTGCTGCCGCCGCCAAGTGAGTGTGCAGCTTCAACAGGTGGCGCGAAACTATCGTGAAAGCCAAGATCTGCCGCCGTAGCTGCTTGACCTGCTCTCGCGTCATCACCATCGCCGCTGCAGCAGCTTTGACCAACGGGGCGCCTGTTGCTGCAGCGGCCAAGCTCGCCGCCATCGTTTTGCCTGCAGCTACATGGGTGGAAGGAGCCTGGCTGCTGCCGCTGATTCCACTTGCAGGGGCAGAGGTGGAAGAAGCTAGCAGATGAGATTCACCTGCCGCTGCTGCTGCCGCTGAACTAGATGTCATCCCAACAGCCACACCACTGCTGCTGCCGCCGCCGCCGCCGCCGCCACCGCCACTACCACTGCCACATCCGCCCCCTCCAGTGCCAAGTCCAGCTGCTGCTGCTGCTGCTGCAGCAGCAGCAGCAGCAGCAGCAGGGGGAGCTGAAGCAGCATGAACGCCAGCAGCACCAGGAGTGGGGCCTCGGCTGGGGAGTTCACACTGCGGCAAAGGCGAGGTCTGTGGTAGGGGAGGCCCAAGAGAGGGAGCAGACGGCGCAATGCGGCCACCAACAGCAGTGGCCGTGGGCGCCAACACCCCGACGACAGGTGCAGCATTCGCATGGGAGCAGTTGACGTTTAACAGCCCTGGCGCCGTGACAATCCTCGGGGCTGACAAAACTGGGCCCTCATAGGCGCCTGGCGCTAATGCTGGGACAGCTGCAGCAACAGCCAGAGCGGCAGATGCAGCAGCTGCCGCAGATCCTTGACCGACTCCAACAGCTCCTGCAATGTCCACACCAGTTGCTGAAGCAGCAGCAGGTGCTGCTGGGGATACCACTGCTGCAGCTGCAGCAGCCATTCCCTGCGAGATCGGGACCGCTGCCCCAGCGTGCCTGTGAGACAATGTTGCTGCTGCCGCCGCTGCAGCGGCACAGCCTCCAGGAGGGTTGCCTAGCTGCTCCGTAAGCTTAGTTCCGAAAGGCAGGAGGCCTCCGCCTGGGCTGGTATGTGGGTGCAGATGCTTCTCGGTCAGGATCATGGTGGTGATGTGATATGGGGGAGGCGGCCCAGAGCCTCCGGCACCATGCACCTGTTGCTGTGCCGTCTGCTGCTGCTGCGGGTGTTCCTGCTGCTGCTGCAATTGTCCCTGCAGTAACTGCTGCTGCTCCTGCTGCTCCTGATTACGTTGATTCTGCTGCTGCTGCTGCTGCTGTTGCTGCTGTTGCTGCTGCTGGAATACGTGTCCCTTCTCCTGCTGCTGATGTGGTTCTCTGTTCCTGTGCTCCAACTGAGCTTGCTGTTGCGCCTGGAAATGCTGCTCCTGCAGCAGCTGCTGCTGTTGCGACGGCGGCAGCGCCGGCTGTTGAAGCTGGTGCTGTTGGTGGTCCAGCCGTTCACTTTGCTCCTGCTCTTTCCGCTGCTGCTGCTGTTGCTGAGCAAGGAGGTATTGCTGCTTCGCAACTTCCTGCTGCGCGAGATGCAGCTGATCGACTTGAAGAGCCTGTTGCTTGTTTTGGTGCTGCGGTTCCTGCTGCTGAAATTGACACTGGTCCTCTCTTGGCTCGAGCTCCTGGAGCTGCTGCAGTGGCAGCTGTATATGCTGCTGCTGCTGCTGTTCGTCCCGCTCTGCCTGCTGGTCCAGCAATACGTGCCGTGGGCCCCGGTGCTGCTGCAGCTGCTCTGCTTGCTCCGCTTGGCGCTGTTCCTCCTCGAACTGCTGCAATTGATGCTGCTGATGCTGCTGCTGCAGCACCTGAAGCAGCAGCTTCTGCCGTTGCTGCTGGACCTGTTGCTGATCCTGGATATGCTCTGGCAGCAGCTGGCGCTGGTGTTGACCTTGCTGCTGACTTTGTTCCTGCTGTTGTTGAAGTTGCTGCTGCTGCTCCAGCTCGGCCGGGAGCGGCTGGAGAACCTGCTGATACCCAACCCCCTCCTCCTCCTGCCGCTCTTCTACCACTTCTTCCTGCTTCGCCCGCCGCTGAAGCTGGTGTTGCTCCTGCTGCTGATGCTGGTGCTGCTGCTGCTGCTGCTCCCGCTGCTGCTGCTGCAGGTGATGATGCTGGCCTGAATCAAGCGGCGGCGGCAGCTGATGAAGATGTTGCTGGAGCTGCAGAGAATGTTGTTTCCGCGACAACCCGCTGTCGGCCTCCTCCTGGTGATGATGCTCCTGATGTTGCTGCGAAAATTGGTGCTCCTTGAGATGCTGATGGTGGTGCTGCGCCTGCTGCTGCTCCTGCCACTCCTGTTGCTGCTCCTGATGCTCCTGCTGCTGCGACTGCAAGGGCATGGCGGGAGAAGGAGAGGAGGGAGTCATGCCGCAGCCCCTAGGGTGGACGGTGAACTCAGGGAGGGGACATGGCAAATCCGAAGGATGGAGTACCGACATACGGCTTCCGGTGAGCGCCAAAGCAGATGACGACGAAAGTGAACAGCCCCGCAATTCGCAGCTGAAGACAGTGGCTCTGGTGTAGGTGAGAGAAATCCAAGCAACAAGCATCCACTCCGCCACCGTCAGAATTAGACGCCGTAATCGAGGGAAGGGGTTAAGAGTAAGCGCCTCAGTCAAAATTCATTGAGGTGTCCGCGAGCACAGCTCGCCGGAGCGGAGCACATAGCTGTCCGTGTGAGCGTACGGGTACTGAGGACCCCTCGGGGCAAGGGGACGGCTTCCAAATAAGAGGGCACCTGAAAGGCACCTTCCCCTGAGAATGCACCACACCTGAGGGTCGTCCTTACCTCCTCGACAACCCTCCTCCTGTCCGAAGCCGTAGAACTGGAAACGCTCTCCTGCAACTATTCCTATTCCTTGCCGGCATCATGAGCTGGAGAGGACCTGCGCTTCACTCGACGCACGCAAAAACCGGCTAAATCTCACCGTCCCAAACTCTTGTTACCCACATCGGGCCTCCCGTCGACCACGGCAAAGGAGTTCACTGAGCGACCGTCAGTTGGTTGGCTGTGGATGGACGCCCGTCCTCGGACAGCAAATGCACAGTTTGCCAATGGAAATGCGGCTGCTACAACACGAACTATCTGGGTTTGCGATGTCGTCGGAATGGCAGACACGGGGAATGACGGCTCATCGTCAGATGTGGAAAACTTAGGTTGTGATCAAAACTTCCTGAAGCTGGAATTACATTCCAGGAACAACATCCAAAGATATTTGAAGGGCAATGGAAGAAGCCGAGACCACGGAGAACCATTCGGAAACATACGGTTCACATTCCAAACTGTAATCAGCATCATTCAGACACATTGAAGATAGGACAACCCAACGCCCGACATGACGACGAAAATATGCGGTGCAATGCGCTTAGACGTGCCACACAAATACCGTACAGGCAGCAGTGCGCCTCGGCTGCGCCGCGCCGCTCCACGTGCTTCGGTATGAATTCCTTGCCGAAAAATGCGGTGGCTGTGGCCACCCGAAGTGAACCTCAAAACAAGACACTACTCCGAGTTTCGAACCTGTACGGAAAAAACATTCTTTACCACGAGAGCTGTGACATTCCCCTACTCGGATACGAGAAAAGTTCCCCGTACCGGGCGATAAACTCGTCATGAGAAAGGAATAACAAGAACTTCACATGCATTAGTAGATAATTTATAGAATTATTCACATCATTCTGATGTCTGTTGATAGCTATGTCTGGATGGGATTTGGCACAGAAACAGATGAGGGCTTCGATATTAGCTAGCGACAAACGCAACCGCGTGTGCAAAAGGATGGACCAAAACCAATGAGTTAAATATTCGATACACCAGGAGAGAACATGAATCGGAGGTAATGGGTGGATGTGCATCCATAGTAATCGACCCACATGTATAGGCCAAAAGAAGGATCGCTACAAGGGAGTAAGCACTCGCAATCACGCTATGAGAGGTGCTTATGTAGGCGTAACATGATGGAAGGTTATTCTAGAAATAATTTAGATGTAATCAAACATCAAGACAGGCACAAACAGTGACAAGGAGGTGGGCATCTATGCACGTACCAAGGAGAAATCATGTGAAACTTTGGCACATAGGCTCTTGCAACAGCAAGGAAGACACCCATGACATCAGAAATTTTCACTTATGACAGAAATTTGGCACCGTCGACAGCTTGATTAGTAGTGCCACAAATAGTACGACCCGTAGCAATAGTGGGGAAATCACTGATGGCATCGTTGATGGGCACACAAGTGCCACAACACACAGCACTAGTGATGGCACCATCAGCAGCATCGCCACAAAAAACACTGACGAGGCCCCAGCTGCCAGCACATGCGACACCCCATATGGTACATCCATGGTCCCACCAAGAGTGTCGCGAGTAAATCCGCGCATAATGTCGCAGATAGCACCGCCTATGACATCAGCAATGGCCCTGCTATAGGTACTGACGACAACATTGCTGATGGAGCGAACAACACACAACACAGTCAGCGGTGTAGGCTCTAGTGGAGAGACGATGGTGTATGACGATAAGAACAAAAGGTACTGTATGGAATGTGCTCAAACATTTCGGTGTAACAAAACTTGACAATGAGATGACTGGTATGATCCTTGAATATGTGAACATCTGATCTCACGGTCGCACCCAGGTTGAATCACACGCACACAATGAGATCAATCTTGCAAAAACATCCCAATGCAATAGTTTGCAATACAACATGATGCCCACACGAATGCCTAACTGTAGCGTGGCAGTGCCACGCCGACCAGTCGAAGGAGCCACGTGGCTCGAGCGGGGTCACCTGGGACTGTGGGCGGTGATACAGGATGGCTTAAGGGTCGAAGACCCTCGAGCACCGCGGTTTTGGCTTAGTCAGCCAAGGATTCCGTCGATGCCGTTACATTGGTATCAGAGCTCCATGGCTCAAATCCCACGTCGGGATTACCGGAGATGCCAAAGCGGCTCTCACTCCTAGCGGGTGGGGGGGGGGGAGTGTAGCGTGGCAGTGCCACGCCGACCGGTCGAAGGAGCCACGTGGCTCGAGCGGGGTCACCTGGGACTGTGGGCGGTGAAACGGGATGGCTTGAGGGTCGGAGACCCTCAAGCACCGCGGTTTTGGCCTAGTCGACAAAGGATTCCATCGAATCCTTTACACTAACGAAGTTCGGCATTTTACTACAAGAACAACCCACACATTGTCATGTCTCAGATGAAAAAAACCGGGTTATATACGGTTCCACAAGTGCGGCATGCTATCGTCTCTATCCAGAAGCCCTTGTCCTGCTCGAAGAGCTCCACCTCATCCATCATTGTGCTCAATGAGGGTATGGTTCCATTATTCAGTTGCTTCATATAGTTATGGGGAGTGCCGAGCAAAGAGCTAGCCACCGTGGTCACAACACACATGGAACATCTCGCTGACTATTGCATAGGGCCTCCTTGTAACCCACCCGGATATTTGCGGGAACAACGCGCATTGCACGAAAGAGCTACACCAATGTAAACCACAAATGGCCGTCAATGATGGTAAGAATAACCTCTTAAAACTGCATTATCTTTTTTTAAGAAATGAGCTGGGTCAATAACTCGAAGATTCCACAATGGAATAAAACTAGATCATTTTGGCATTGGAAATGGCGAGATTAAAGAATGTTGACAATGGGGTTTGTTGTTTTTGTGTGCGTAGTGTGGCTAAGTCAACGACTGCCGACATTACGACTCTTAACCCGGGAGCGCAACCAGTAGTACGTGAGTTCAATCTCTGTTAAAATGTTATAGTTTGTAATCCATCTATCACTCGTTCTACAATGGAACACAACTTGTCCTTCCGTGTTTGAAATAGACTGAGAAAACATCTTTATGCAAAATGTACAAATTTATGCGTTGCTGTGGTGAATCACATTTTCTGCTAAGGATGCATCCTGGAGCAGGTCTAGGAGATTGGCAAGAACAAGCTCAAGTGCGGATGCTACACAAGTTGTAGAGTGAGAAAGGGGAATGCGATGCATAAAACCAACTGCACATTAAATGCAACCGGTAGTAGGTGGGGCGTGAAAGGAGGAATCAGTGAGCCCATTGACACAGGGGTGACAAAGGATTGCGGCAACACCCAGGCTAGAAAGTAGATAGAGACATTGACAGGGGAGGTGAGAGTGGATCGTGCATTACAGCATGGCAAGCATGTAGGCTGTACAGACTAGTATCTATTGTGGACCAAGGACCTCACAAAGACTCACACGTGGGACACAATAGACATGAAGAAAAACACAACCGCTAATACGCTCCGTGACAGACACGAAAGTAATCACAGATGTGATTGAGAAACAAGTTTCATTAAGCGTAGGGATGAAGGGGATAGAAACTGACAGATTGAAGGCAAAGAATTCGAAGGAAATGAAGAAAGGGCTGGAAGTGGCAAAAGAGGGACAAATATGATCCTACGTACGGGTAGCAGAGTGTCATCAATGGTAAAGAAATTAGTATTGGTAGAGCAAGGATCAAGCGGGGTGAACATGGAACAATCAGGAGAATTGTGTTTAGTGGCTATAGCATCCACAACCCATGCTATTGAACTAAATCGTTACCCACCAGGAGAAAATAGGCACGAGTTTGAGAGAAAGTAACGAAATGGAACCAAGAAGAATAACAACACATAGCTTGACAAGATAACGAGATGAACAACACTCACGTAGTCGGAGAGGACATCTGCAATGGCACAGGTGACATCAAGAAAATACCAACAAGAGCAGTAACAAAACTACTCTCAATAGGATTAGGAGCTACACTTATAGAGGTTCTGCCGACAAGACGAATTTCCGCACTAGTCATGACACCGGAGGTGTCTTTGCCCGTTGTATTGCTCATTGAGATATCGATGAAAACACCAATGCCCAGTGTAAAGACAACACTAGTGGTTCAATAACGCCACGAGTAGTGCCACAAGTGTCAGAAATGTGCGAGATGCAGTCCCGACTGTGATTTGACCTTCTCATGTGGTTCATGTCTTTCATTTGGATGAATCTGAGACTGAGCATGAGCTTTCTGGACACCTCACGCTATGCGAGTAGGAATTTAGAGACAGTCAGTTTTGCGAAGTCGCAATTTCACATTTGTTTTTGTACATTTACATGATCTGAACATTTATAGGGCTAGTCATGAGCTCTCCACCACACCAGACTACACGCAATTCGGCCAAGCGTAGCTTAAGGTATGCTTGTCGAAGCACAGGTCTCATCCACCACAAAAACCCCTTATGCTTCCATGGTGTGCACACGCCGTAGCGTCTTCCTTCAAATGTGAAGCGCCCTTCCCAAGGCGTAGATCCCTTTGCATGTATTCGAGGGATCCCCTGCACTGTTTTGTTGCACCTTGGCCACTCTTGGGTTGAGTTTGATGGTGGGGCACAACAGGGTTTGAAACCTGTCCGATGCGAACTCTGCTGCAAGGGTATGCTTTGGCATCCGCATTGCCTCCTCCGACGGATCTTTCCACCAGATCTCTAGCGTAGTTGCAATGTTGTTGGAGTCCTCTGCGCCGGTTGCCGTCTCTACTGCACCACCGCATTCCGACACTTAATCCTTGACCTCGGTATCCACCGGCTCCTTCTTGTAGTCAAGGAGCTGGAACCACTCCCCTTGTTTTGGAGTGTTCCCAATTCTCATGTCGTTGCTGCTGCTGAAACTTTGCTGCTCGTTGAACTCAACTTTACGACTACGGATGATCTCTTGTGTGCGTGGGACACAGAGCCGATAGACCTTTTACGCGCTCTTCTAGCCGGGAACAAGCACGGCTTCACACGTGGTTCTAGCATGCAATCAAGTCACTGCGTTGCTTGCACCATCGCGTACGCCTTACACCCAAACACCTTCAGGTGTGCCACGTTTGGCTCGCGCCCGCTCCAAACCTCCTGCGGCATTTTCCAGCTACACTTATCCTTCAACACCGTTGTTGGGGTGAGGTTGATGGTGTAGCTCGCTATACGCATAGCCTCCGCCCAAAACCCTCGTGGCAACCCTGCAAGCATGGTCTATACCATGTTTAGCAACATTTGGGTTTGACCACTCCGCCACTTCATTAGATTGTGGCGAGTACGGCGTATTGGGTTCCCACTTGATGCACTGCTGCTTCATCCACAAACTGAAGCCCACGCACTCCTTGCCATTATCGTTGAGTAGCACTCTGACCTTCCAGCCAATCTGCCTCTCCACCACTGCGACATACTCGTTCAACCGGTCTAGGACCTCGCCCTTTTGCTTCATGAAGTACAGGAAGAGCTTCTAGATGTAGTCATAATGAAGGTGACGGATTATCTCAAGCCACTATTTGAAGGCGTTTTGAATGGTCTACACACGTCGACGTGCACGACCTATAGCAGGTCCGTTATACGAGCCACATTCTTGTTGAATGGGTTGTTGCACGCCTTGCCCAAAATGCATGGCTCACAATTTTTGGTGCGTTACTGCATTTGTTTATGCATTTGATGCACCGTTGATGACGGGGCCGCGCACCATGTTGCGCTTTGCCATCTCCTTAACGGTTGAGTACCCCAACCGTCAGTGTCATAGCTCCAGATCAGCTCTTCGTCCCTTGGCCATGTTGGCGACGTGCTCCTGTGAGTTTGCAACGTCCAATGCCACAGGGATCATCTTGGTCTCCATGATGTAGAGACCACCCTCTCGCTTTGCCTCCAGCATGACCTCGCCACCGCCGTCATTACGCACCACTATGCATTTCTCACGAAAGAGCACCCCTGATCCCTTATCCATCAAGCGGCTGACACTCAAAATGTCAGCCAGGCCTGTGCTTCACATCATAATTTGTGCGCAACTCCTTCTTACCGCCCACCATGACTTCAACCTCCATGTCACCTTGGCCAGCCGCCGGCTCAACTTTGTCGTTCGCGACCACCATTGACGTGGATGACTTCTCAAAGGTGGCGAGCCCCACCTTCTTCACCTGGGTATGCTCCTCCATCCTGGAATCTAGGCATCACTCGTTGGTCTTCTTCAGGAAGTGGTTTTTGTTGTCATCGAGGAGTGACTTGCCTTTGGTTTTCTTGCCGCCGGCCTTTGCCTCCTCCAGGCTCTAAGAGGCCCAGTGGCCCTCCTTGCCGCAATTGCGGCACACACCTTCTTTTTTTCCCTTCTTGCCGCTGTCCTTTCTGCCGCTTTCGTTACCCCCACTTCCGCCACCACGCGTTTTGGTGAAGAGGGCCAATAAGAAAGTCGAGGCCTCTCGGCAGCTCCGTCGTTGCGTCTCGTTACGGATGTAACCTACGACCGCGCCATACGTGAGTTTGTCCTCTGGCTATACTCCGAGGTTGGTAATGTGTGGATCCCGACTGTCAGGTTGGGTCGTGACGAGGGTCATCGCCTGTAGCTACTTGTCAATCTTCCATCCCACGTTGTTGTATTACGAGGCAAGCGACTGGATCTGCTGCATAGCGGAGATGACATCATCTCCTTCATGTATTCTCACCGTGAGGAGTCGCTTCATCATGAAGATTTTGTTCCCAAGGGACTTAGATTGGTGGATGGTGTAGTGTTTTTGCCAAACTTTAGCTGCGAGCTTATTTTCTTAGAAGTAGCCCCACTATCCCCCACTATGACTCGGCTGTCCTGGAAACCACAAGCATGAGCGCCTCCGTGTTCTTGTTTTCGATGGCCTGCATCTCTGCGTCTGCAGTTTTCGCCTCTGTGAGCACCTACTTTCCCAACATGACCCACAGCAACCCCTTATGTGTGAGGTGCAGCTCAAACTGCCACCTCTAGAGCCCATAGCCTGGGCCGCCGGCATACTTGTAGAAGGCTTGCGTCTCCTTCTATGCCATTTGCACAGCTTCTACTTTGACAGGTTATCAGAACTTCATGGCGAGGTTGTCCAAGTTGACAATCCTATGAGCTGCAAACAACATTTATATTGGAGAGGGTTAACAAGAAGCTTGTTGCAAAGCCTTAGCAACAAACGGTTCTTAAATCGGTGGATCCTAGGCTACGCTAGGTCCAAAACTCCATGGCGGCGGCAACCAGAAAAAGTACAAGACCTTCAGTCACAAGACAACCTAGTCCTAGGGGTGAGGTTGCTAGTCGACCTCGCTCGTCACACGGGTAAGCGAAGCTCACCCGCGAGCCAGCTCGCTTGAGGACAAAAGCCCTCGACAGCCCAAAAAAGGGCGCGAGCAAATCCACGCACCCCAGGTGGGGCACGCCATATGTGACCTGCGAAGTGGCATAATCTCTGCCTCACCAAAACCAAAGTTGCAGGTCTAACTTAGGTATCACAGGCTAAAGCAAGCAATGCACAGTTATGACAAGAAGACTAAAATAGGTTTGCAAAGAAAGCCCGGATAATGATGGAGATGTGTCATGGGGCCCGGGTGGAGGCAACCACCGACGAGGAGGATGGAGATTGCGTGCCTTCATGGTGCGTCGCCTCCACTCGCTGTATCAGCATGCCCTATGCACTCACGGTCACAACAAGAGGAGGCATATGTACAGTGGAGGATTTACAAATGTGGGCTCATAGCCATTTGTCGGAAATCTGCGAGGTATAGTCTCGACTGTGATTTGAACTTCTCGTGTGGTTCACATCTTTCTTTTGGGCAAATCTGAGACTAAGGGTTAGCTTTCTCGTCGCCTCACGCTATGTAAGTAGGATTTTAGAAACATTCAGTTTTGCCAAAAGAATTGTGTAGTTTGCATTAGCTCTTGTACATTGATGGACATGATATGATAATTCATAGGGCTATTCATGAGCTCTCCAACACACCAAACCATGTGCGATTCGGCCACGCATAGCCTAAGTTATGCTTGCTGAAGCGCAAGTCTCGCCCACCACATAAATGCCTTACGCATCCATGGTGCACACACGTCGTGGCACCTTCCTTCACATGCAAATCGCCCTTCCCAAGGTGCAAATACATTTGCACATGATGGAGGAGTCCCCTGCACTGTTTTGACGAACCCTGGCCACTTCTGGGTTGAGTTTGATTATGGGGTGCAACATGTGTTGAAACCTGTTCACAAACACATAGTAAAAAATTTGAATGTCCTTGAGTAACAAAATGTTCTACTGAGTTTCGGATGTCGAGCCAGGATTTTGGCTAAGTCCCTCAGTAACAACTTGCACTACTACATCCGGCGGATCTTATCCACCGGACGCATCGGCAGTCTTCCGGGGAAAAATCCCCAGATGGACATATGGTACTTGGTAAGGTTGATTTTTCACCGGAAATTGAATTACGGCTGGCTTCCAGAGCCGTCGCATACACCCCAACTTTGGAAGCTCATGTCTCCCTTGTTACTTGTCCAATTCTGGTGGAACAACTTCCACTAGATTCAACAACTTGTCAACTTTCAGGGAGATCCTCCATTTGAGGATTGGAGCAATCATTGAGGCGATAGATCCAATTGCGAGGATTTTTCTCTATTGGCAGCTTGCTAGCGCCTACTTGCACCACACTTTGGCAAGCAGAAGGGCAATTTTTCAAAAGCAAGTAGCATCATCAAGACTACTACCAGTGACAACACCAGCAACACTATAAACACCAATGAAGGTAACATCAGTAGCACCACCAGTGACATCATTAGAAGCACTTCCTATAGCAACGCCACAAAATGTAAGCATCACCACTATCAACGGATCTAGTTGTAAAACCATGATGAGCACCACCGAATTTACATCACAATTAGTACCACCAGAGGCCTCGTAGTTGAAGCCAAGAGTTGAACCCCCCATGGCACCACCTATAGTATCCCCAACATCACTCAAAGGGTAATACCAATAATGCGTGCAGCAACACCAGTAATAATACCACGAGTAGTGCAACCAATAGCATTGATAGCACCATCACACGTAGCATTACCACTAACGGCATTACTAGCAATGATCATAAGCGCGGTCATGCGATGTAGCTCTTTGACCGTAACTTGGCAAGATGCTTGTGTTTGAAGCAAAGATGTAGTGGAGATATGAGACATACAGGAGGAACATGAGGGGGGGGGGGCTCTAGTGTTCAAACATTGCATTCCAAGTTGCTCACACTATCCAGCACAAAGCTGAAAAGCGGTTGCATCGTGAGCACCAGAACGACCATCAAGTGGATGCTCCACTTTCTCATCTTGTCCATGAAAATCATCTCTGTGCTTTGGGAGGTAAGAGTTTACATTCAGGTCTAGGGTCACTTGCAGGTGACTCTGATGGGGCTCTTTGCGGACTTGCGTAGGATGGCATTCAAGGTAGATTCCTGTTGAAACTCATCGAATGAAGGACTGACCGATGGAAAAAGCATCATCGTAAGTACGTGTTGCCTTTCATCGGTGTACAAAACTGTTGCGGCACTCGTACTTTGTCATTTTTACAAGTCAATACATTTGTTCAATACACTTTCTGGGATCTTGGGGGGGGGGGGGGTAGGGGAGGAGGTCCAACCGATACAGATCAGAGCATCCCTTCCCTCTCCAAAAACAGACATTGAATAGGACGAATGTAGTGCGAAGTGAATTGGGGGAGGGTGAACTTTCATACACGAACGTATTCGACCAAGAGAAATGCCTAAGAAGCTATGTGTTCCTTGGTTTCCTGAGGAATCTGTGTAGTTCAGGCCCTTTTTCAACATAAACTAACCAATACACTCCCCGAATACAATTGCATCTGGTGGGTGGGGGGTATCTCCTGTTGTCTCACGCTTGCGTGGACGTAATCGCACGGGGTTGTCCGGATGGACATTGTTCTCTTGTTGTGGTGAACATACCAAAATACAAACAAACAAGAGCATTCTACCTTGGTTTGCGACAAGAAATCTATGTAAATAGACATTTGTTTCTTCCATCAATCTCTCTACATAGACTGTCCAACCATCATCGAAGATGTATAAGTTATTGTTCACCCACGTACAATGTTCTCACATTTCTCGCAGTTCAGGACATTTACAATCCAATTCATTTGACCAATAAGCTTTTTTTCTTAGGGGAGGGATCGACCAATGGGACAAGATGATTATGATTCAACCCCCCCTCCCCTCCAAAAGGTAGAAAGTGCATTGGATGAGTGAATTGGGAAGTGCATAGAGGGGAGGATGAATGACAATACAAGAGTGTATTCAATCAAGAGAAGTTGCAAATAACCAACAAATTGCGGGTAAAACAGTGTACACATGTATATGATTTGGAATCTCCACCAAATACAATTTCTTATACACTCACCCAATACAATCTGGTGGGTCGTGCGGGGAGGGGGGGGGGGACTCGTGCAAATCCGTCAACTACTTCGCGTCAAAGGACAACATCAACAAACATGATATTTTCACTTGATAGTAATTGTGACAGAACCTATGCCACCAAACAAAACTCAACAAACCTAGAATAGAATGTCATTATGACACAGTCGCTGAAACCATACAATTTGAAGCTTCTTAATCTGATTTGAATAGGTGAAATGAAGGCTTATGTACATTGGGATGTCAGTGGACAACAAATGCTTTCATGCACCAGACTTCTATAGAACGTTCCTATCCATGCGCATGTCAATACACACAACAAACAGTGTACAAAAAGCACATGATTAACCATACCTCACTTGTTGAATGGAGAACCCCCAACATTGGACGTATTATGATGGATGACCGGACACCAAATGCCTTGATCATAGCCAAAGTATTTGAATGGGATGTGGGAACCGTGGAGGCCGGTCAAACTATTACTATAACACATCATTTAGCCTATTGAAAGATTGTGAATCAATGGCAAACTATGTGCTTTTTGCTGTGTTCCTAATCAAAACATGAATCTAGACGATTCCATGTCCACATCCATTACAATCATGTACAATAGAGTACATCGGTGGAAACACTGGAATGCTCGTCAGTGTTGTTGAGATGAAGACTTGCGCATGTAAGATAAGTTGCATACAAAAGAAGGTAATTCATGGAAAGATACCATAGTCGAAGGGAGGTCCAGGTTTCACTCATTTTTCATGAAGAATGCTTATCACTACATTCACTATACTTGGTTGCTTAGCAACCAACTTGTGGACATAATGTTATGAATAGCATACATCAATACCTCACATATCCAGTCACATAACGTTTCAAGTATGGGTTGAAAGGTGAGAGAATAATGAACAATAGTTACAATAACATTGAGGAAAATGACCATACCTTTCTTGTTACAATGCCATGCTTGGGATGAATGGACCAGGGCATACACAGAACCATCGGTGAACAGATGGAGGCAATAAGGAGATCCATGACATTACCTCACATGCTGCTCACAAGTTGCCAATGAGACAATAGCTATCTTTGCCACACTCAACATACACATCATTGTCGTTTGATTGTGATGCCTCTTCATCAGATCATTAGTCTTTGGTGTCAATGTCTTCCATGTCATAGAAAACTTCATCTTCATCTATTTGCGAAGCACTATCATTACAGTCGTATCCATTAAAATATGGACATATGTACATCTTCACAATGTGAACTGGCCTTGGCTTGAGCTTGCCATAATGCATGAAGAGGTACATTACACCAATGCCTTCCAAAAAGGATTTCATAGCTGCAGTTCCAAGTTGTGAACCCCATGTTCGAGAGTTGGTTGTACTTGCACCAAGTGTTCAGCCATGTCCTATGGAATGGGAAAAAACAACTCATGAAAGAGAACGAACTATTCAAGGCTAGTGAGATTTTACACACTTGACAGTCTTTGTTACAAAGGTGAACATTAAGAAAGTTCTCCTCCAGCTACATTTATGATAACTCTATTTTTTTTAAATAATCAAATTTGAAATAACCAGCTTTTACATTAGGTTGGACATGTACATGAGAGAACATGTTCTGGGACTGAATCTATCTGAAAATGAATCATGACTTGTAACATAGTCCAACATCCATACTGCCTACACTGTCTCTGTACAGGCCATGTGCCATTTGACCCACAATGGACCAACTGCAGGTCGCAAAAACAGCTAGGTGTCACATGAATAACTATTGAATGTGTTGTTCTTACCGCTTGTACTACATGCGTGAAAATAGTATAGTTTAACCAATGTAACGGGAGTTTTACAATGAAAAAACCAAAAAATGGCATCCGTTCTGAAACTTGCACTTCACCTAACTTCAGGGTCGTCATCCCACTCCTGAGCACATTCCTCCAATCTATCCATGACACAAGTCTGTTGCTACACCCACACACTAAGTGCTTCCCACTCCCATAGCAGTCTTTGTTGTCGTCCTCCTCCTCTAAATTGAAGACAGATTTCTTGCTATGCCAGGTTATATCTTGCAGACTTGGGACTGTACTCAAAATCCTCATCTATGGCTACTGTTCACTTTTGCCGTTGTTGTTGCGACGGCTGTGGCTATTGTTGTAACACTAGTTGTAGTTGCAGTTGTGCTGCGGTTTTGTGTGGATACTGCCCGATCCCAGCCAGCATCCAGGCCTGGGACACGATTAGTGTGACCTTGCGATCTATCGCAATCTATTGTCCGTACAAGCACCGGATGTAATTGCACCAGTTGAAGCCGCTGCTGCCTCTTGTTCTGCATGTGTCCCACTTAGAGGCCAGTGTCAAGCATATGCCTCGTTCCTTAGTGTGTCCTTGGTGTGTTGTAGACAATGGGATAGCACATTGGCTGCTACCTTAGCTGCAGGACCCATGGCAGGCTCGTTGGTGTACTTCTTTTTTGTGTGGCCCTTCTTGCTACACCTGGGTCAAATGTGTTAGCTACTGAGCTAACCACCTCCGGCAGAGAAGCCGCGAAACCAAAAAAAGCTCACAAAGGTTTTTACACCTTCTTCCTTTGCAGGTATGTGTCGTGCACCCCAAACTTAATGAGGCATACACTTCACCTTCAAGAGTACTAACGCCTTAGCATTACATCTCAAGAAGAGCTCAAGTCGTCAATACGCAAGAGAGCATCAAGCAAGGGTTGATTGATCAGCATGCAAGACAAGTCCTTTTATAGCTGTCTGTCCAGTCCTAGAACTCAAAAGCACATTCCTAAGAAGTGGCTTGACCCTGCCACATCACCAAGAGACTTGCGCTGTGGGCTTGACACATAAGCATCCTTGTGCCAAGGTGACTGATCAGCCGTGTTGCTTCCCAGAAGCAATGGACTTTCTTTCTTGGAAGCTTCTAAAACAACCAAGATGTGCATGGAGCCAGGATCGAGCTCATGACCTCTCACTTGGCCAAATCAACAAAATGGCCAAGTTAACCACTCACCTACATGGTGTACTCACAGGTCATATCTCACATGAGACAGAGCATAGTTGAGTCACCCTACAACAAATCCAGGGGTCATACCTCCACAAGGGGCAGAGCATTCCTGATCCGTCGTACAATACTGAACAAGGGGCAAACATATTCAACAAAATGTAGTTCTTTCCCGCCGGTCTTCATGGTTCTAGGGGGTGATTTTTGGGAAAATGCACCACATTTAGGGCCTGGCTACACCCGCAGTACCCCCTCCTCCACTTTTAGAGAGGCAGGGTTCATTCCATTCATGGGGATGTTGTACGTGTACCTATAAGACATGTGGGTGTGTCCAACATCACAGAGGGTGTCTTCCTATTCACCGCAACTGATGATTGAGACGTAGCAATGGACACAGGGCTGGCTCCAATCCTTCTTCACCTTGCACGGGCACATACACTCTAGCACGTCCACACCATGATTCCTCTTGTTTGGGCCGGTTATGCTTGTCCAGTGTGGTCCTTCCTCCATGGCTTCATAGTTGTGGCTTGTCTTAGTGCTAGTGAGGAAAAATTCACGGATATAGTCGCCAGCTAGCCGTTGTACACCTTACTCGGCTTTTTCCGATGTGCAAACAACCGTTCTACCCATGTGTACAATGACACAAAGAAATAGAAGGAGATCAACTTCTTGTACTCCATGATGCAGGCATTCACCGACTTTGCTACATTTGACGTGGTTTTTTTGTCACACTCAACAAGATACTAGAGCCTTACCCATTGCTCTCTCAAGATTCTTAGGACTCCATCTGCTCTAAGAAGATAGACGGTCGTTCTAGATTTGACGGCTCATAGCTGCTCCCTCACATCTCTGCCATTTGGCAGGTGTGAAGGTGTAAAGGAGCCTAAAAAACAAAGACCCCGCTTGATTTCCATATTCTTGTATCGCATTTCAAAACAAGTGGAAGCAGCAGTAGGTGTGATGTGCCTTGACAGCTTCTCATCCACGGTTTTAAGTAACCACATGTAGCATGTAGCACGAGGAGATGAATACAATCCCATTTGTTGCAGTAGTAAGACATGCCGTGGCAACTGTAGACAAAACCACTTCTAGCTGTCCTCGTTCTCTCCTTGGAACAATGCGATCGGTATGAATCTGTTGGTGCCGTCAAAGAATTGGCATATAAGAAGAACCTCTTTGTTGTCGTTCTTGAGGTTAATGCTGTCCACAGAGAGGACACACCGGGCAGGTTGGAAACCTAAAAGTATGGCTCCATGTGTGAAAAAAGCGTGGCTAAAAATGCCACCAGTTGATGCCTCAGCAGCGGTGTGTGTGTTGGGATTGACACGCTTCAAGTGCAAAACACAAGAGAGAAAGAGTACACCGCATGTATGAAAAGCACGGCACTAAAACAAGAAAAAGTAGACAGTATGCCTCATTGCACTACACCAAGAAGAGGCTCCAGGAGGGAACTTTAGGCTCAAGGAAGTTTTCATGTACCTTGCTCTTCACACAGTACAACATGTTCTTGTCCACTGCCTTTCTAGTCACCTTACCAACCACCGCTAGCATTGTCTTGACAAAAGTAGTCAGGTTCTGTTTTACCATGTACTTTCACTTCAGCATGGACCCAATATCTTTATCTGAGAGATTATGACACTTGCATAACTTACACCTTGTTGTAAGTTTGCTTTTATGACAAGTTTTAAACATGCTGGATATATCTTGGGTCTTGGATGCTCCATTTGAGCAAAGCGTATGACACCGCATCTTGAGTGGTTGCTTTAAGAAACTCAGTCAAAGGTCGGGGAATTTCAAGAACATTGAGATGTAGTTCTATGGAATTCTAGTGTGGTTGAGAAGTTGACCAAAAAAATGGAAATGTCGGTACAATTCATGATGCTTTTGTTGATGTTTATTAAAAGTAGAAAAACATGATAGAGGCTTCTGAACAGAACATCAAGAGTCGAGTTTGGTGGCCAAAGCACCCTCAACAGGGTAGCGTAAAATCCTGAGGTTTATGCACAATGGACCATGTGATATGTCCCTGACGTACACGAATTCCTGAACCCCGCAAGTGAACATTTCTATCCTAATATTTGTAGCCCACCATGCATCAACCTCAAGATGTTTACACCAAACAGCCAAGGGCATTTTGGCCAATCGCCCTGACCTGCGGTGGTCTGTTCCAGAAGGTTCGGACAACATTGACCACCGTCTAGAATGGTCGATACAAGAATCCCAAACCTTATCGACGTTTCAATACTACGCGGTTGACTTCTCGACGGCGCTCGAATTTTGTAAAATCATGTCTTGATATCCTCAAATCTCCTTAACTTCTTGGGGAAGCGTCTTGAAGCAGCCACTCGGTGTGACCTTGCATGCTTCACTTGACTAGAGCGTCCACGACCCAATCTATGCCTCATTATCATTCTTGCCATTGTATGTGTGTGCTTGACTTGTTCGACACCTATCATTGAAGTATACTTGCTGCTCAATACAAGCTACCCATTTTCCCTCATTCCTTCAAGCGTATACTCCTCCACACCTCATCCCTATGATCCATCCATGTTCTGCTCGATGCAACACATGGTATGAAAGCATGACGGTACTAGAGGGATAGCCAAAAAATTATCTACCAGGCATCAGCAACAGGTTTTTTAGCGAATGGCATAGCACCAATGAACCCGACGACCAACCTGGCGAGGGATCCTTGGGCTCGACAAATCTTTGCCCCCCCCCACTGCCCGCGGGAAACGATAGGAGGCATTGGTCGACAAGGATTTGTACCATAAGTTGTTGGGACTTGAGAGCCTCAATACCCATCTACTCCAACAACTCAACAAGGTGAGGAAGGAGCTTTAGAATTCCCGTGCGTACAAATGAGTGATCATAGAGAGACAGATTTAATTCTTCAGTGAACCCCAAATTTGACTGGCACTTCATGAGCCGTCATGTCTTGCAAACTCAAAAGGACCAATGATCAGGATGTGGCCGGCGAGTTTGGACGTGTACTTCACCGCTGCTAGGGTCAACAACGAAGAAGAAAAATATTGACCTCACAGCCTCGCTTTTGCGTGTCAGTGCTTTAAACTGGTTGTCAGATCAAAAGACCAGCAAACGGAACCATAAGACCGATGTAGTTGGATCAATTGCTCATGCGGCCACTCTCATATCATGGACCGCATGCGTTCTAACACTCAATCAGATGAATCTGACATGACATGACTCCCTTACGCTGCTGGAGATCTTGAACAAGTTTGCACAAGCTACACTTGCTTGCTTTTGAAAAATGAAATAGAAGTCTGACGCATGTTAAGCGCTTCAACTCCTGCAACAAGAGTTCAGCATGGCTGAGTACACATGACCATTTTGCAAAGTAATCACAGGTAGCAATCTCACCAACTATAATCTCTGTTCCCACCATAGAATTGGCCTCAAGCAAGATCTTTGTCGAACAGTCACCATATCTGGCATCCACGACGACCTTTTTGCAAATGAGTGCATCACCCGTTTGCTTCAAGAGCGCCAATTACAACGTGCGGGTGTAAGAATCCAATGGTTGGCGGCTCCAAAGCCACAATTCTTATTGTGTCATAGGGAAGCAACACTAAAAGGAAACCTTGTATCTTATGAAGAGTGATGCTGTTGATAAACGGGATCAATGATTTTGTTGGAGGTGTGAGAAGCTAGGGCACAAATGGAGTAGTAATGCAAACGGTAACAACAGGCCAAAAAGAGGAGGAAGCCCTAGAGAAAATGTGAGGATTAGAAAAATGGCTAAGGATAGGAGTACATGATGAGGCTCCTATTATGTCGGAAAAGTCTACACCGACCAATCGCCTACCAGAAAAGCTCACTTTGACGCAGCCGAGCTTCCTGAGATTGTAAAGTTCAACTAGGGCTACAAGGACGTCCAACCGGCTATACTAATACAAGCATAACCAATGGGTTGTAAAAGTCTCAACATGCTACTGATGCTACTGGACAGAGGAGATTTTCAAAGTTGTGTAAGCAACAACATGTTTGGGAAGCTAAGATTGCACACCAAACCAGGATAGTTTGAAGGGAAAACATCGATGGACGACTAAACATCTATCAACTTTACGAACCTCTCTAATTGCAGATCGGATAACTGCATGATATGGCAATGATTTTAGGAACATGATGTTTTGTAGCTTGTTTTCATATTGTTTCAGTTTGTGCTTCTACTCCTACTTAAGCACCTGTTACTACTATTCTTCCATCTAGAACTCGCAATGATCTTTGTTCTTTGGTAGCAAAATCTGTATATCTTGGTGTATCTATAATGTTGATCTAAAACTATTTTCAGTATACAGATTAGTAGTACAATAAATGCTTATACCTCAACCAACATTTTTGTTCTTGTTCCTTGCCAAAAGAGTGACAAAATAATCACCCTCAGATGAGATAACCTATACCAGTAGAATTCGTAGGTGGACTGGAGCATAGGGTCAGTCAATGTCTGTATTAATGGCAGAAAATGACATCTGCCTCTTGAAAATGGGCCCTTGATGTAGCGGTGGTAACGGGAAGCAGCAGAGGTGGAAGAAACAAAGGAAGTAGTAGCAATCACAAAGTAGAGGCCGATATCTTTGGAAGTGGCCAAGACATATCTGTGATGTGGAGCTCAGTCGTGGCCAGTCCATGTAAAGACATGGAAAGCAAAAGAAGTCGTAGTAGCTGAGATGACTACATCGGCATCCACTATTCAAGAATTTGCATGCATTTTGAAAGATTTTGCAACACTCATCGAGGAGTTAAAAGGGGCTTCTCTGGACAAAGTGCCCCAAGATTTACCTCTGTGACAAAATGTAGACGAACAGATAGACCTGAAGCCAGGCAGAATACGAATGGTGAAAATGACGTATCAAATGAGCGACCACAAGCTGACAGAATTACAACAGTGATGGAGATGTCAATATTTCTTTGAAAGCTATGGTGAAGTGAGGGGTAAGAGATACACTGAGCGGAACATAGGTGGTTCACAGGGATGAGGTGCGGAGTAGTAGACACTTTGACGAATTGGGTAAAATGGATGATTTTTTGTAAGCAATAAGTGTACTTCGATGACAGGAGTTGATTAATTAAAGAACACATGCACAATGACAAGAATCACAACGAGGCATATGTTGGGTCCTTGGCGCTCAAGCCGAGCGACACATGCCATGTCACGTCATGAGTGGCTGCTTCACGAAGCTTTGCCAAGAAGTCAGGGGGCTTCGAGAATATTCAGACCCAGTTTTATGAAAGTCCAGCGTCGTCAAGAAGTCAACCAAAATGAATCAAAACATCGATACAATTCGTGATAACTCTGTCAACCATGCTAGGAATTGGTCGAAGTAGTCAGAACCTTCGGAACGAAACGTTTGAGGTTGGGATAGGTGGCTAAAATGCCCTCGGCCGATCCACATAAAACTCCTGAGGTCAACGTGCGATGGGCCATCAATGCAATGACCGTTATAATCACTTGCAAAGTTTAAGGAATCGTGTACATCAAGGACGTAACACCTCCCCCTCCCCTTTAGCCGCAAAGTCCTGGCATAATAGCCAACATAGACCGATGACAGAGATAGTAGTTGTCAATCAGATGATCAACGCCCCGGAGATTTTCATAGAATTCTTAGTTGTTGTGCGCAGCGGGGTAGTTGTGCCACTTGACAAGATTCTTAGCCTTTTTTGTGGTGTCCTTGTCTGAAGATTTCTTTAACAATGTTCCCTCTATCCTTGTCTACTTCAAAAGGAGGTGGGGATGCAACCTCTCATTTGGATCCGTGTAGTGTTTGAGCTTCCTAATGTGGAAGACGGTGCATCGCCAGGTAGGTAAAGTCGAGCAATGACAGGGGATAGCATCCGCTCGATCTCAAGCGGCCCCAACCAACAAGGTTTGAGCTTCGCAAAGTGCTGGCCTCGAGGTTTGATAATTGCTAAACTAAGAAGGATACAATTTCTAGCACTGAATACATCATATTTGTGATGTCGGCCGGCCGCTTGCTTCATAGCTTCTTTGGTGTGCGCGAGGGCCTGTCGTGTTGCCTCCCAAATGCTGGAATGTTGCTTTGGCCCTGCAATCGTGACGGTCTGGTGGGAAGTTTACTGTAGACCACTTTGAATGGAGTTTTACCCGTTGCGGTTGAAGTGGTGGAGTTGTATGCAAGTTCTACAGTGGACAGTTTGGCTGCCCAATCGGTGTTGTACAACTCGCATAACATGCCGAGAAGTTGCTCGAGCGTCTCATTGGTCCACTCTATTTGCCCGTCAAAGTGGCCAGGTGCGACGGTTTTTTGCAACTGATAGGTGTCACACAATTTGTAGAAGGCTGACACATCAGTCTGCATCTTTTCCCACTAGTAGTCCTTTGCTAGGTTCTTGAGCGTCTTGTCCTCGCCGAAGTGTCTACTTGGACCGGTATCGTGACATTCATTTGAATAGCATGTTCCGTAAATCCTCACTTTATGGTACGACAACCTGGCGAGTGAAGCGTTGCCAGTATGGTCTGTCGAACCTAAACCTAGCATTGCCGTACCTGACGAACTCCAAACCCTTCGTGAAAAGCCTCGTTACGTACGGGTATCGTTTGATGAGTACTGACCTTTGCAACTAGATCTGGTCGTCGACTTAAAGTGTCCACTGGATTAGTTTTCCTAGTCGGTTCACAATGTCATACTCAAAGTTAGACTCAAGGATCTCTATCCATCGAGTCTATTGATGGCTCTCATTATCTGTGTCATGAGATGTTTTTGTGCGTGATGGTCAGTGGGGACGATGCATCACCAAAATTCTAAAGGGTTACTATACGAGATACCCAAATAGTAGAAACATAAAACTGATCCGCCCGTCGTTCGCCCTCCGCTAGTATCACAAACCCCTTTGTTGAAGGGTTTGTGATACTAGCTGGGGGAGGTTTGTTTAGAGTTTGAGGGGAGTTCAAGACTCCCCATGCGTTGAAAGGGAACCTGCAGGGCCCCGCTACCGCGGGGCCCAGCAGGAGCCCGCGCAAAAACAAAACCCGAAAACCTCGAATGTGATCCGGGATATGGTTTGATTGTGGTTTGTGCGTTCAAAGAATAGGTTTGCGTTTATAAGAAATGATCCAAAATGAAAGAGGGGCGTTTTCACTCAATCGCGATGGAGCGATGACCGCTTTGTTTTTTCACTTGTCACGCAAACCCCCCGGTTTGATTTAGGGTTTTGTATGTTTGGCACGGGCGGAGCCCGCGCCAAACATGAAACCCTAAATCAAACTGGGGGGGGTTGCGAGAAAAAAAAAAACAAAAAACAAAGCGGTCATCGCTCCCTCGCGATTCTCGCGTGGGAGCGATGTCCGCATGCAGTTTTTTCCATGCTCGCCCGTCGACTCATGCCGCGAGCGAGCATGATTTTCAACTGGGCTTTTGAGTATTTATTTTGTGGCTACCGGGCGGATCATGGTCACACTTTGCGTTTTATGGGTATCTGAGCTATTTGGCCCAATTCTAAATAAGAGTGCCATGTCTTGAACTCATGCACACCTCCTAGAATTTCATTTTCGTACACCTAGTGAATGCAAGTGTGCATGCATTTTACATGTAGTGTTTTATGTTTTGCGTTGGCTCCACCCGCACAAAATGTAGAAAACCCCAAATCAAACCAGGGGGGTTGTGTGTCAAAAAAGAAAAATCAGGTCATCGCTCGATCGCGATTCTTGCATGGGAGCGAGAATCGCGAGGAGGGTGGTCATGCCCGACTATGCTTTGCTTGATCTGAGGGGCATGCCACTGATGGAGCATGGTGAAGTGAGTGGGCGGTGTAGTCTCGTTTTTTAAATGGCTAGGCAGGGTTACTGTAATTTATTAGTTAGGTAGGGAGTCACCCACCCCCACGGATTGGGTAGAAGGGTGATTATGGCCTCTTGTATACTCCACATGTACCAGAAATGCATCTTTGTCGTCCCTTGATTTGGTGAAAATGCCAATAACCCCTGTTTTGTCACCCTTGACCCTCATGTATGCCTCCGTCGGAACAATGAGCCCCATATGCCCCTCCGTCGGAATGATAAGGCCCATCCGCCCCTGTGCCAAGACGATAAGCCCCATCCACCCCTCCGCTAGAACGATAAGCCTCATTCACCCCTGCCCTAGAACAATAAGCCCCATGTACCCCTCGACCAGCATTCGACGTCGAACCGTCCAAAATCACTGAAAACAAGCCTAATGCACGCAAGGATTATGCTGCGATGCAACCCAACCATCGGAACGAAACCTTCCCCTAGACACCTGCTGTCAAACCTAAATGCCTCGCTCTGCGTCGAGGCTCAGCATGGTACCCTAGACACCTGCACCTCCCTGATTGGGTGTGCGGCTGGCTGCACATGACGAGTGATGCTATTAAAAAACGCAAAGTGGTACATATCATAGTCGTGTTGTTTGCATTGTCAAACCCCTTGCGTATGCTCTGCACTTATAACGGTTTTGATCGCAATCGAGTTCCTCCTTCCTCGCGTACTCACCAGTACATTGACCAAACCCTCTTTCAGGATGTCCCATGTTCAAGATATGCGTCCTCTGCCACCATTGTAGCACTGGGCTGGTCGTCCAGAGCCAGTGCACAATCCTAGGGGTACGGTGACATCCCCCCCTCCTCCCATGGATCACGCAACTGCGGTGGCTGAGTGGGTAAACATAAAGTGCGCATGGGACATCATCAAACCGAAAACACCCGTCGACCCATACACCATGTGTTGGCAGTTGGGCATGCGGGCACTCCATGCCCTCCCGAATTGGGAGCCATGGTTTTCAGTGTGGCAAATTCCCTGTTCACGGTTGTGACAACGCATGACATATGGCTATGCGCTTCATCGAGGTAGCCATAGGTACCTCATCCTTGGTATTACTGAATACTATGTGCCCGGCATGTCAGTTCATTTTCCGGCACATTAAATGAACACAACACCCTACCTGTTGTCATTAACTTTGGTCAGAAAATGAACTGCATGGCCTTCATGTAGTGACTTTCACAGAAAAATTGTTGACCAATGTATCCCCCCTAAGAGGATTGTTTTAGGGCATATCCTCCAACATCACTTGCGACGTCTGTTACAAGAGACACATAATCAAGTGCATTACATAAGCAAAGGCCTAGCTACTAATACATGCTTAGCATCCTTGTTGCACATGCATATTGAGTAGCCCAGTATACACCACACTCTTCATAGGCTTATATGCTCCAAAGAGAAACATTGTGAAAGCATGTGAAATTCATGTGTTCAGTAGGCTAAGGGAATAGGGTGGTGTCATGTGAGACATGCATGAGGCTGTAATCATACTTGTATCCAAAGTTAGGTTATGTTAAAGACATGTGCAGAGGATGGATTGCCCATTGGATGTCTGTTCTGCTTGCTCACAATGTTGGATTGAACAGTGTACCTTTTGTGTGTGCACGGAATTAAGCAATAGCATTCAATGACACAACAAGGAATTGCAAGAGTTTAGACTTTGGAAAACATCGATGAAGCAATAATGGATGACTATTGAGTACAGAAAGTGAAGGTGGGATACGTAAAATCCTTGAACATGTCTCGACTTAACCCGTGTAGGAAATGGACAATGTCACACATAGGACACATGTGCTCCCATGGCTGACAGTGCTCAGCGTCGTAGAATGTGTCTGTCTCAGTGTTCGAATCTTCACAGCCATGTCTGCTTCTTAAAACGAACACACCGCTGCCCCTCCTCCCCACACGCGATGCACTTGTCCCATTCAGCCTCACCCTAACCCGCTGCCTAACCCGAAATCCCCCCTTTCTTCTCAAGTCTTAGCCGCTTGAATGAATGGTCTGCTCAATCTCTAGGGTCCAGCATAGTCCATCCTGCACAAAACAAACCAAACCCATCCATTAGTTGACGAAGACAAGTGACGGAAAGGCAATTAAAAAAGAGTATGAATATGAATATGAATAACAAAATGTATGCACAGAATCACCTCACTCTTCCTCCTTTGGCTCTTCTTCGTACGTCTCTTGCCACTCCCTCTCCTCCTCCTCCAACTGATGGGTGTGCTCATGTTGCGTCACCGTCTCACCATCATCACAAACAAGAGGGGAGTATGCACCAGAGTCATCACTTTCAAAACCATAATCCTCATCATCTGGGTCATCCCGAGGCAGAGCCTCGGGATCGTACTCCATGTCACCACTTGCGTACTTTGCAAGTGGTGGATCCATAATCAAGGAGACATTAGCACGTGCCTCCAGGGTGGCTCTAGCCCGTGCTGCAACCGCAGCCAGACCTCCATCATACTGTGCTGCAGCCTGAGCAGGGCTTGGTGCAGGCGGGTTTTCCTAGCAGGTCTTGGTATGCTCCTTTTGTCCACAGCGTGGGAAAATGAAGTTCTTCTTGCGCCACGTCTCCCGGTCTTTCCATGCGCTGCGCTGGCAATCCTTCCCACGTCAAGGTCCTGGTTGCAGCCATGGGGGTCCGGCTGGTTATATGTTCTTCACGACTGGTAAGGGGAGGGGGTTGTTGTATGCCCAACGGTATGCCATGTGGATGAGACCAGGGTCAGCCATGTTCTCTGTGTTGATGTGCTTGGTCAGCAAAAAAACGCACGCATGCTGACAAGGCAGGCCAAACTCCTTCTACCTGCCACAACTGCATGACTTCGCGACCAAGTCCACCTGCCGCGGATGGTTTGGTGGTCCATCCACCGTTGCTATGTTGGGGCCCTCCTCCTTCACGACGTACTCACGTGCCACTATGAGGCAGTGGAGGAGTTGGTCGGCTTGTGCAGGTGCTAACGCGGTCTTCACACCTGTTGCCAGGGCACGACGGGCGCAGAACAGCAGTGCCACACGCAGGTTTCCAATTGTGCGCAAAAAGAACTTCCACCCCTTCTCATCCTCCATCGGCGCTAGTGCCCACGCCATCGGAATTGCGTGGTGGTTGGCATCAAAGAACCGGGCAAGCAACATAACCTGCTTATGTCCATTTTTCAAGAACGTTTCATCCATGGTCACAGCCCGCGGACTGTGCTGAAATCCTATCCTGGAGGCTCCCGGAGAGATGAAAGCCCAGAGGAAGGCATTGTTCTTGTCTTTGTGCACCACAGCGTTTGTACCTGGGTCCATGCGTTTTAGCTGCACGCAGCATGTGGACATGGCCGTATAAACAAAAGTATTGCAAGGGGCACAAGTACTATGCAAACAAAAAAAAAGCAAAGTTCGGAACATACCTCTTCGATGTAGGAGGGAAACAGGCTCCACGTGTCGGTCATTTTGCCCATCATGTGTTCTTGGAGCCGTGTCTTCGTGCGGTACATCGTGTCGTTAGACACCTTCACGCCGGTCCTTTATTGCAGAACTTGCCGCAGGGTTGCAGTTGATGCTTTCGGGTCACGCTACAGGGCCTCCAAGATTTTTTGGGCTACCCACTCCTTCTGCCGTGCAAGATTTCTGTAGCCAATGCTAGGGACACACTTGTGTCCATCGGCGTAGTGGGACACGGTCACGTGTTCAAACTCGCTTGTCACACGGGCCTGGAGGAGGCAGGCACACCCCTTGTTCTTTACTTCCGCGCACGTCACGTGGATCCTTGCAGGTTCAGTGCGGACTCACTTGAGACCGGACTGGTTATCCACCGCGTAATCCTCCACAAACGCACGAGCCACATCCATGTTGTTGAAAAACATGCCCCCCTTCGGCTCCTTCGACATCTCCTTTAGCTTCTTCGGGCTGTGACATTGTTCGTCATTGGAATATCTTGTCCATGGTAGCGCATAACACGAAACAAGATAATTGTTTCAATAGCACGATTGCAAAAGTGCACTTGCAACCACTCGGTTGTCTTGTTTACAAGCACAGTAGAGACTGTGAACACCCGGGACACAAGGAAAGAATTACCAAGGTGGCCATGTGGCAGGGACAGACACCGACGACGCCCCATGCTAAACCTAACTGGTTCGGCTTCCCGGAAAATGGGGGACCTGGGAGCAAGGGATGGTTCATCAAGGGGTTGGTTTTGTGGGAGGGCGTCCCAATCGTCCAACTGCCGGGACCACCAGTCATCGTTCCAATCCCTCTCCAACCAATACATGACATCGTGAAACGCGCATGTTGTGTCGTTCAAAGGTCGGTTATCGTGGTACCACAGCGGTGCCGGATCCTAAGCGGGGGACGGATCCTTCTCATTGGGACTTGGTTCCGTGGCAAGACGCCACACGTGTAGTTGGGAAGCCATCCAAAACAGCGGGTATTTTGTACAAAAAATGGCAACCTATGTATCCCATCTACCCTCCTGATTAGGCTTACCGATGTGCTCTACGACTTGGTCCATCTCAAGCTCACGTGGGACAAAGTTGCAGCAGGGGCATGGTTGGAGGCCGCGGTTACGGCATCAATGACGATAATGCAAGAATGAAAGAGACTGGGACAAGCTCAGCGGGACCCTGTCCAAACATCGCCTCCCCTCCTTGGACGAGGGGAGGATGGGTTGACACATAGAGTAAAGGACATGCCCATCGATCTGTTCATTTGAGCACACAGTTTTCTATTTTTATGCATATCGTTCTCGTCTGGCAGACCGGATTTGAGACCATCCCTTCTCGTACCCTTTCGCATGTCCATGGCGAGCGGCGTTCGCAAGGATGTGACAACTCAAAAATGCAAGGAAGCTTCCTAGCAACACTCCCGTTGACCAGGCGTCAGTGCCTGATCAGACGGTGACGACAATCACAAGTCGTGCACGCAACGGCAAGAGTTTGGCT
>SZWC01004762.1:33597-45438 GCA_023375785.1 Penium margaritaceum | reverse complement strand
CCCCCCCCCCCCCCCCCTCCCCTGCCTTCAGTACCAATTCCTTAAGTACCCCCGATTCCGGTCCGATTCTCAGATCAATGAATCGGAATCATGGGTACAATGAAGAATCGTGGAACCGCGGGTACAAAATCGCGATTCCAGGAATCGGTGTGCACCCTTACATGGGGTTCCCACCTCTTTTTACCCAATGGATCCAGGCCACACTAACAAACACCCAAACAAGCATCATGATCAACGGACACGAATCCCCATACATCACCACGCAGACATTTGTTAGACAAGGATGCCTTATCGCACCGCTTCTGTTCATAATAGGCATGTGACCACTTAACCAGCTACTAAAAAGAGGCATCCCAAAACCGATACGCACCAAACGCCAAATCCCCACCTTCGACGCCTACGCAGACGACACAACCATCTACGCTAAGGATCAGGAAGCCCTAGACTGTGCCTCAAAGATTCTGAATGACTGTAAAGCTCTCACAGGCCTTGCAGTAAGTGCATCAAAAACATTCATCATGCCAGCCGGCCCAGATTCTCAGCCACTAGTGAATACCACCTTCCAACATACTACACAACCACAAAGAGTGCTCGGCCTCTACATAGACCAAATCCAAGTGCCACCCTCAATGTGGGAAACCATCAAAACTCAAATACAAGAGGCCATCGAGGTCTGGAGAAAACACCACCTACCACTGCTCACCAGAATCATAATTATCAACTCTTACCTGAGCCCCAAATACCTCTTTTTCTCTGACTTATGCCCTCCCCCACCGGAAATTCTAAGACAACTCCAAACCGCCCTATTCAACTTCCTGTCAGGATAAAAGAAGGGCAGTAAACTGCGCTTCGTCAATACGAACCTAGCAATCACGCCACAGGCAAAAGGAGGGCTAGGAATGATATGCCCTGTAACAATCATCAAAGCTCAAAGCCCACAACAAGTTTACAAATTCCTATCACCTCAACCCGACATCTGGAAGTCCGTTGCATGCTTATCGAACAGTTTCAAAAGATTAGGACATTTCTTCTTATCCCACCCTGCTATCCTTTGGAACAAAAAAGTACAACGATCAAGATGGTTCACAAATCTAACAAACTTCATCGCTACGCACCCCATCATTCTTCCACCCGCTTTAACTCGCCATGAAATCCCGGATGAATTCATCGCCTTTAACCGCTTCTTCCTCAAGAGAAACGGGACCCCCTACGGAGTAGACCACAGAGAGTTTTTTCTCTTCGACAAAGAAATACAAGTCAAACATTTATTTCCAGAAGAAGGGAAGTGCTACACGAAAAACTTCACACCACTTAATGACAAGGAATTCACACCGGAAGAATCAGCCATGCTAGAAACAATTCGCAAGCTTGTTCCACTCGATTGGGTAAACTGTACACTTCACAGATACCACATATACACAGATCTTTTCGAATACTGGTGCATCACAGAATTCACAGATAAACCCCCGCAATTCCTTTACAGAGTCACGAGGGTAAATGAAGAATACACCACCAAAAGAATGTGGGTACAACAAGTCCGCTCAATTGTAGAGACAAGCAAAGAACCTCTAGTTGTACATGACATCAACAACCTAACACTAGTTCACATGGATAACATGTTTTTAGGCTATGCAAACAACGCGCTTCTGCCATCATGGAGAATTGGAAACAGAGCACCAAAACTAATGAACATCTACCAGATTCTTTCAAAACAAACAATAAAGGCAGTTGAACATCCTGCAAAATGGGGAGAAGACATTGGGGCCTCAGTTTCGACCCAAGCCACATCCGAAATCATTGAATCAGAGCTATTACCCCCATCCAACAAAGACAAAATCCTACGGATTCTGCTTTGCTGCATACAAGTGAGAGAACGAATCCGCTTTTTCCTGCCTCCCTTTGAAAACATCTGCCCACTATGCTCCCTCCTCAGAGAAACTATCACACACGCCTTCCGGGAGTGTGAAAGACTACAACAGATTTTTGACAAACTATCTTATAGCCTTTCCTATTTCTGCAACCACCAGTCACCCCACCCCTTTCTCTTCGAACTCTCCCATCCAAGATACCCCCTATGGCAACTGCTATAGTCCATTGTCTTTACCGAGATATGGCTGTACAGATGTCGCATCACATTAAACGGAGATCACAACTATTGTAACCCGACAGCCCTCTTAGCATCGAAGATATCGCATGCTTTTATCACCCATTTGAACACTCACATCCTTCTTCCACACAAGAACAAGAAGCACAAAAACTCACAAAGTTCCTTACAAGTATAACATCAGACCCACCACTGTGCAGGATAGATCATCGTCTAAACCCTCCGGTTGCGATCATCCATCCAGATCTAAAACTCGTCTGGAACAACAAACCTAACCATCAAGGGGGCTGGTTATTACGGAGGGTCAGGTAACTACGCCTTCTGTACCCTTTTTTCACATGGTTACGACCAGTGGAATAGATACCTTAGGGGTGGAGGTTTAGTGAGTGACCGACCCTAACGGGAAGGAAGTCCCACATAACCCTACGGTTTCTGAACCGATGGGTACCTATGTTGGTATGACTCCGGTCATAAGGGGCGCAGCATCGCTGTAAGCCCCCACTGTAATGGTTCCAAATAAAAGGGTGACCACCTCTAAGGCCCTTTCTATCGCCGTAAAAAAAAAAAGAAGTTGAAAAGGTTGCACACATCTTGTGCAACGGGTTACATAGAAATCATGTACCGTATACATGTATGATTGCTACATGCAGGTAACATAGAATGTATGTTCTTGAATAGATTATAATTCCATTATGATGTTATCTTATTTGCATTCCAATGTGTACGGAGGTTTTGAACGTAGTGGTAGTGGTTCATGTATTGAAGGTGAGTTGTCTCATTTTTGGTTGCATGTGATGCTTTGAAAGATTGATATTGTGAATAGTAGTTCAATGATGTAAGGCAGTCATGATATAATGTTGTCTACAGACAAGAAAAGATTGATTGGGCTTGATATTGTATCTTAAAATGTAAAGTACGGAGCAGAAGGAGTTATTAGATATGAGATGTGTGAACCAGTTCACGTGGTAACGTGTGCAGGTGCGACAGGTGAATTTACAATGACGTCAATGAAACGACAACTGACATCATGAAGCGGTTGGCTTTGTAAGCTAAGTCCCGTGGCATGCAATCCATTGGACCAGCCATGGTATAATTAATGCATATGTATATGTGTATATCTATATCTATATCTATATCTATATCTATATCTATATCTATATCTATATCTATATCTATATCTATATCTGTATCTATGTCTATATCTATATCTATATCTATATCTATATATATATCTGTATCTATATCTATATCTATATCTATATCTATATCTATATCTATATCTATATCTATATCTATATCTGTATCTATGTCTATATCTATATCTATATCTATATCTATATCTATATCTATATCTATATCTATATCTATATCTATATCTATATCTATATCTATATCTGTATCTATGTCTATATCTATATCTATATCTATATCTATATCTGTATCTATATCTATATCTATATCTATGTCTATATCTTTATCTATATCTAGATCTATATCAACATCTAAATCTAAATCTATATCTATATCTATATCTATATCTATATCTATATCTAAATCTATATCTATATCTATATCTATATCTATGTCTATATCTATATCTATATCTACATCTATATCTATATCTATATCTATATCTATTTCTATATCTATATCTATATCTATATCTATATCTGTATCTATGTCTATATCTATATCTATATCTATATCTATATCTATATCTATATCTATATCTATATCTATATCTAAATCTAAATCTATGTCTATATCTATATCTATATCTATATCTATATCTATATCTATATCTATATCTATATCTATATCTATATCTATATCTATATCTATATCTATATCTATATCTATATCTTTATCGATATCTATATCTCTATGTACATATAGATTTATATCTATATGTATAGCTATAAAAACTATGTACATCTATTTACATCTATTTAGATCTATATCTATATCCATACCTACATTTTTATCTTTGTTTTTTTTATTTATATCGTTATCTATGTTTATGTCTAAACCGTTTTGTAAATCAGTAAATAAACATATATTCATACATACATATGTATGTGGATTAAATGTGTTTGAATGTCTCGACTTGCACTTCTGTATTCATACAACACTTATGTCCCTCTATGTTTATGTTTTCTTTGGGTTCCAAAGTTCCTTTAGTCTATCCCCACCTCCTCTTGTCTGTTTGAGAGGAGGCATATAAACCTATGAAATACGGCTCAACAACGCCGATAGGATTTTGTTGTTGAGGCGGCTGCACCTTATCTAGACGTCGTGGGTGGGACGCAGGTTGCGTGAAGGAGAGGACAAGAGCGGAGACACTCTCGTTCTCACCTCTTGCGCGCTGATTCCTTTGGTCCCGTAGACAGCGAGCCTGCCGCACACAAACAGCAGTCGAGGCAAACGCCGCTGACAGGACGAAGAATGAATGCCAACGATTTTCGCATGGCGACCGCCATGCCCGCTGACCCCACCAACGGGCAGTAGCCGTCGACTCAGCAAAAACGCTGCTACGTTGCTACGCTGCTTATTTCTCCAAGAAACACCCAACAGCGTCCGCGGAAGTGCCACTGTGCTCCTGCAAGCCAGTAGTGACACCAGTGTTGACTGACGTGTCAGACGTCGACTGCATTATGCAGAATCTGACCAGATCTGGCAGAATCAATCAGCACAGTTTGCACATCGGCTTTGAATGCTGCCTCACAGAAGGAGTAGGAAGAGCAGTAGCAGAAGCACAAGCCACAACAGCAGCGGCAGCAGAAGTTGTGACAGCGACAGTAGAAGCAGCGGCAATGGCGGCTTAAGCAGCGGCAGCAGCAGCGGTGGCGAGTGCGCAGCAGAGGGCTGAAGAGGAGACATCCCTCCCTTGTTTTTGTCGCCGTTGGAGGTAGACACCACCTCCTTCGCCACCAGTGCTGTCAGAAACACCCCCGTCTCCAGTACCGCCGTTGCTCAAGCCTCTCTCTCCATCTCGGGATTGTCATTTATTTGTGATTCTGCTCGTGAATGCAAATGTGAATGTGAAAGTGAATGCAAATGTGAATGTGATTGTGAATGTGGATGTGGATGCGGATGTGAATATGGATGTGAATGTGCATGTGAACATGGATGTGAATGTGAATGTGAAAGTGACTGTGACTGTGACTGTGACGGTGACTGTGACTGTGAATGTGAATGTGAATGTGAATGAGAATGTGAATGTGAATTTGATTTTGAATGTGAATGTGAATGTGAATGTGAATGTGAATGTGAATGTGAATGTGGATGTGAATGTGAATATGAATGTGAGTATGGATGAATGTGAATGTGAATGTGATTGTGGATGTGACTGTGGATGTGAATGTGAATGTGAACATGAATATGAATGTGAATGTAAANATGTGAAAGTGAATGCGAATGTGAATGTGATTGTGAATGTGGATGTGGATGTGGATGTGAATGTGGATGTGAATGTGGATGTGAACGTGGATGTGAATGTGAATGTGAATGTGAATGTGAATGTGAATGTGGATGTGAATGTGAATATGAATGTGAGTATGGATGAATGTGAATGTGAATGTGATTGTGGATGTGACTGTGGATGTGAATGTGAATGTGAACATGAATATGAATGTGAATGTAAATGTGGATGTGGATGTGGATGTGAATGTGAATTTGAATGTGACTGTGAGTGAGACTGTGACTGTGAATGTGACTGTGAATGCCAATGTGAATGGGGACGTGAATGTGGATGGGAATGTGAGTGTGAATGTGTATGCGTGCTTGTTTGTTCGACGTGATGTGTTGTGATATGGTGTGGTATTACGTGATGTGCTGTGATGCGATGCACTGTTAGGTGATGTGGTACGATGTGACATGATTGTGATGTGTCAGTGACAGTGACAGTGACGGTGACAGTGACAGTGACAGTGACAGTGATAGTGACAGTGACAGTGACAGTGACAGTGATGGTGACATTGACAGTGACAGCGACATCGACATCGACATCGACATCGACATTGACATCGACATCGACATCGACATCAACATTGACGTCATTGTCAACGTCGACATCGACATCGACATCGACATCGACATCAACATCGATAGGGACATCGACTGTGACATTGACAGTGACATCGACAGTGACATCGACATCGACATCGAAATCGACATCGACATTGACATCGACATCAACGACGTTCACAGTGACAGTGACAGTGACAGTGACAGTGACAGTGACAGTGACAGTGACTGTGACAGTGACAGTGACAGTAACAGTGACAGTGACAGTGATAGTGACAGTGATAGTGATTGTGATTGTGACGACAGCAAAAACAATAACTTTGACGGTGACAACGACGGCAACGGCGACGACGATGGCAATGGCGATAGCAAAGTGGTGCAATGTGACATGATTGTGATACGGTGCAATGCAGTGCAATGCAATGCGATGCAATTAAATGCACTACAGTACAAGTTAGTGCAATGCGATGGTGTGCAATGTGGTGGAATGTGGTACGTTGAGATACCATGCGATGCAGTACAATGTGGTACAATGTACTGAAAACCGGTGCAATGTGGTACGAAGTGGTACAACGTGCTTGTGAAGGTGAATGTGAATGTGAATGTGAATGTGAATGTGAATGTGAATGTGAATGTGATTCTGAATCTGCATGTGAATGTGCTTGGGAATTTGAATGTGAATGTGAATGTGAAGATGAATGTGATTGTAATTGTGATTGTGATTGTGACAGCGACAGTAAATGTGAATGTGAATGTGAATGTGAAGATGGATGTGATTGTAATTGTGATTGTTATTGTGACAGCGACAGTAATTGTGAATGTGAATGTGACTGTGAATGTGACTGTGACACACTGTGACAATGACGGTGATAGTGACAGTGACAGCGGCAGCAATAGTGACAATGATAGTGATAGTGACAGTGACAGTGGCAGTGACAGTGACCGCGACAGCGACAGCGACAATGGTAGCAACACCGACAGCAACAACGATAGCAACATCGGTGTCGACATCGACATCGACATCGACATTGACATCGACATTGACATCAACATTGTAGTCGACATCGACATTGACACCGGTATCAACACCGACATCGGCATCGACATCAACATGGACATGGACATGGACATCGACATCGTCATCCATGATAGAGCAGATGACATGATACGATGTGATGTGATATGATGCAACCTGATTCGACACAATGCAACCCGATGTGCTACGATCCAATTTGATGCGATGCAATGCAATGTGATGCAATGTGATGCAATGCAATGCGATGCGATGCGATACGTGCTTGTTCGTTTGAAGTGACGTGTTGTGATATGGTGTGGTGTTACGTGATGTGCTGTGATGTGATGCACTGTTTTGTGATGCGATGCGATGCGATGTGTTATGATTGTGATGTGATAGTGACAGTGACAGTGACAATGACAGTGACAGTGACAGTGGCAGTGGCCGTGGCAGTGGCACTGGCAATGGCAGTGACAGTGGCAGTGGTAGTGACAGTGGCAGTGGCAGTGACAGTGACAGTGACAGTTACTGCCAGTGACAGTGACAGTGACAGTGACAATGACAGTGACAGTGATAGTGAAAATGACATTAATAATGACATTGACTTCGACAGTGACATTGAAAGTGACATTGATAGTGACAGTGACAGTTATAGTGACATTGACGGTGACAGCGACACTGATTAGGAACGACAGAAACATCGGTGACGACATCCACATCGACATAGACATTGACTTTCACATCAATATCGTAGTCAACATCGACATCGACATGGACATGGACATCGATACTGACATTGATATCAACATCGACATTGACATCGACACCGACATTGACATCGAAATCGACATTGACATCAACGTCGACATAAACATCGACAATAGAGTAGATGACATGATACGATGTTATGTGATATGATGCGACGTGATTTGACACAATGGAACCCGATGTGATGCGATCCATTTTGATGCGATGCAATGCAATGTGATGCAATGGGATGCAATGCAATGTAATGCGATGCGATGCATGCTTGTTCGTTTGATGTGACGTGTCGTGATATGGTGTGGTGTTATGTGATGTGCTATGATGTCATGCACTATTATGTGATGCAATGGAATGTGATACGTTTGCGATGCGACAGTGATAGTGATAGTGACAGTGACAGTGACAGTGACAGTGACAGTGACAGTGACAGAAATAATGACACTGGCAGTGATAGTGTTAGTGACACTGACATCGATTGTGACATCGACAGTGACATCGACAATGACATTGACATTGACATGGACATTGGCATCGACATTGACATCGACATCGACATCGACATCAACATCGACATCGACATCGACATTGATTTGTGATATGGTGATGTGATTTGACACAATGCAATGTGATGTGATACGATGTGATGCGATCCAATTTAATGCAATGTGATGTCGTGTGTGTGTGTGTGTGAATTGTGTGTGTGTGTGTGTGTGTGTGTTTACATGTATGTGGGGGGACGTGTGTGTGATGACAACAGCGACGGCGACAGCGACGACATCGGCGACAGCAACAGCGATGGAATCGGCGACATCGACGGTGACAATGACGGCAATGGTGTCTGTATCAGCGACGGTGACGGTGACTGCGATGGCGACGGCCACAATGATGATGATGTCATCAGTGACAGCGACAACTATGTCACCCGCAATGGTATGGAATTCCATTGATGTGATGTGATATGGTGTGTTGTTTTGTGATGCGATGCGAAGTGATTCTATACAATTTGATGGGATTCCATCCAATTCCGCGTGAGATGTAATGAGATGCAATCAATGCAATGTGATTGATACAATTTGATGTGACATGTTGTGACATGGTGTGATGTTATGTGATGTGATGACCCAACCAAGCATGGGTCATGACCCTAATGACATGTTTGATGACCCAACCTATGTCGACTCGATCCATGCACACATGCAAACCATATGTGTACCACTCTTGTCGTTGACGTACACAACATAGAATGTCGTCAAGTTCCAGTGACCTGTATAGAGTCCCTAGCATGTGGCGTTGGGGTACATTGGGAATCCTGACTGGCCATAGCCACCCAGCGGTTCCGGAAGGGTGCCCCTTTGGAGAACCAACCACGTCGTCGTGGTTTGAGTGGGTGTCGGTTCAGTCCACACTAGATGCACTGCATTGTTGAAGCATCGATGGCCGTTGATGTGTTTCGTCTTCTAGGCATGCAGGATATGTCGTGGTCAGCTTGGTGTGTCGTGGTCTCTAGCTACGTAGAGTAAAGTGAGTCTAGTTTGTGATAGCCATTTCTCATTCACTCTCACTTGCACATCATTGTAAACCACAACAACCACAGACCATCTCTTGACATTGCCAACACGATTACCAACTTTGGACATGACCTAATTGAAATATTTGATGACCCAACCTACCTGACATTGATGCCAATCAGTCATGTCGATCTCATCGATGGACAATACCAACATGATCATCTTCACTCGTATTAGGTAAGCAAGGTAAGGAGGTAAGTGCTGTCTTCACATGCTCCTTTTCAGTCAATATGATGCTTAGATGTTTGATGGCGAGATAGTCAACGCCATAGAAGTAGTGCAATTACCACTAGAGTGTACAGATATGTTATGACGTAGAATTAAAACACTTGGTAACAATGTGTATTTACAAAGCACAATCAGGGTATTAGGCATTTGCATACATACCGTATAATGTAGACATGATAACAATCAATGACGTTTGGGCATTTGTAGTTTGACCCAATAGGAAGTAATACAACCATAGTAGACGTAAGATGCATAATGGCATTATGAGAATATTAGACATATTAAGCATGTAGAAAAACTTAGACAAGTAAGTTCCCTGCATATTGGCATTTAGAAATAAACATATGGGATGCAATCTAGCCACACTAGACATAGGTAGCAATTAAGCAGTATAAGAATTTTAAGCATATTAGACATATTAAGCATATAGACACACTTGTATCACTACGTTACATGCATATTGGCATTTTAGTCATAACCCATTATGATGTAATCTAGTCACACTACACACAAGTAGCATAGTAAAATAAAAAGCATATTCGACATATTCAGCATATAGACACACAAATACAGTATGTCACATACATACTTACATTTTAGTACTATAGAAGTACAGTTTTGTATGGTCAATATAAACATAATGACCATTATGTCATCGTAAAAATGGTACCATCATAAAGCGTGTACCAAGTTCATACACCAACATAAGATGCTTATTGCCACATTTGGGGAATATGTTTATCCAGTAGTAGCCACAATTATAATCTACACCATGTACACATACACAATGAAGATCATTCGTGCCTAATTACATTAATCACCGAGGATGCTAGTGTGAGAAACTACATGCGACAAAAAAAAATCACAAGAGAAACGTCCACAAGTGGTATACATCGGAACATATCAAGTACGCCATATATTCCTACCTCTTCTTTGAACTCCATATCGAACACTTACAACAATAGACAGATTTGTACAATCGTACTCACTACAAGATTACGCTACAAGAACCTGGAGCCTGAAAAGCAACAATGTTTGCAATAAAGACACTTTTTCACCGTAATTGAACACGGATAGTTAATATGCATGTGTACACTTCACATACACTATATATTTATGCCTAGGATAAAACTATGCGGACTGCCTGATTCGACCCTACCTTTGACGCGGTGTCACGCCCGCGTTTTCTCGTTTCTCCCCGATGCTGCATTTTGTCCTCGTCACACGGAAGACCTAATAATCGAAGCGCTATTTTCTCGAATGCCTGTTTTCGACCACCACATGGACATGGTAGGAGCCACCGACAACAGCGAGAAATCTAGTCGACAAACATCGAGGAAAATACTCGCGACTCAAAAGAACTGCACAAGAGCGATGTCTGCACGTTTGCTGTACAAATATGAGACGAACGACGAATGGAGAGCACTGTACAAGCGAGGCACACCAATGAGATGTCGCCGATCAACCAGGTCGGATCGCATTCAACGTTTTCAATACAAAATTTCAAGGTGTACTCGTCCTAAGCGACTAGAACCGGATCGATGCTGGCACCCTCGAGGTTCAGTCGCGTTCCGAAAAAACAATACTAATCCGAACGTCAGTGGTTCACGGAAGGCCGAACACCCCGAGGTCGAAGCATCCACTGAAGAAGAGAAACCAAAGACCAGGCTACGGGCCACCCTCAAGCATTGCAAAAACCGTTGAAAAAAATCACCGACGAACAGCAAACCGGACGGAAAATGGCCGCGCACATGTTTCAGCAATTGCAAATACGCGCACGTACGTCCATGCACCAAAAAGTGTCAATCGAAACAGAGAGCGCCATGTATTACCGACAGTTTCATTCATATGCACACGTGCTTATACAAGTGTACCCCGTTCTGTTTTCAAAGACACATTGTCATGCATAAATGAGATTTATGTACATTTAAATGTATTAAAATGTTTTTCTGTCGCTTTAAGCGAACATTTCAATGTAACTTTGCATGTATTTTGCATTCATATGACAAAAAATATGTATAAGAATCTATACATGCATATGTATATGTGTACGTATATGTACATGTATATGTATATGTATATGTATATGTATGTGTATATGTATATGTATATGTATATGTATATGTATACGTATA
>SZWC01004761.1:124998-160445 GCA_023375785.1 Penium margaritaceum | reverse complement strand
CTGGGAAAACCAAAGTCGGTACAAAGAAACCAAAGCTGGACCAAGGTAACCAAAGCTCGGTCAGATAAACCAAAGCTCGGTCACAGACCCCAAAGCTGGGTCAGAAAACCCAAAGCCGGTTGTCAAAAACCAAAGCCAGGTCAGAGGAACTAAAGCCGGGTCACAGAACCAAAGCCGGGTCACAAAAACCAAAGCCGGGTCACAAAACCAAAGCCAGGTCACAAAAACCAAGCCCGGTCACCGAACCCAAAGACAGGTCACAGAAACCAAAGCCAGGTCACGGAAACCAAAGCCGGGTCACAGAAACCAAAGCCGGGTCAGAGAAACCAAAGCTAGGTCACAAAAACCAAAGCCGGGTCACAGAAACCAAAGTCCGGTCACATAAACCAAAGCCAGGTCACAGAAACCAAGCTAGGTCACAGAAACCAAAGCCGGGTCACAGAAACCAAAGCCGGGTCACAAAAATCAAAGCCGGGTCACAGCAACCAAAACCAGGTCACAAAGACCAAAGCCAGGTCACAGAAACCAAAGCCGGATCACAGAAACCAAAGTCGGGTCACAAAAACTAAAGTCAGGTCACAGAAACCAAAGCTCAGTCACAAAAACCAAACCCGGGTTACACAAAGCCGGGTCACAGAGGCCGAAGCCGGATCACACAAACAAAAACCAGGTCACAAAAACCAAAGCCGGGTCACAGAAACCAAAGCCGGGTACCACAAACCAAAGTCGGGTCACAGAAACCAAAGCCGGGTCACATAAACAAACGCCAGGTCACAGAAACCAACGCTTTGTCAGAGAAACCAAAGCCGGGTCACATAAACCAAAGCCGGGTCACAGAAACCAAAGCCGGGTCATAGAAACTAAAGCCTGGTCACAGAAATAAAAGCCGGGTCACAGAAACAAACGCCAGGTCACAGAAACCAAAGCCAGATCACAAAAACCAAAGCCGGGTCACAGAAACCAAAGCTAGGTCACAGAAACCAAAGCCAGGTCACTGAAACCAAAGCTGGGTCACAGAAACCAAAGCCGGGTCACATAAACCAAATCAGGGTCACAGAAACCAAAGCTAGGTCACAGAAACCAAAGCCAGGTCACTGAAACCAAAGCTGGGTCACAGAAACCAAAGCCGGGTCACATAAACCAAATCAGGGTCACAGAAACCAAAGCCGGGTCACACAAACCAAAACCCGGTCACAGAAACCAAAGCCAGGTCACAGAAACCTAAGCCGGTCACAGAATTCAATGTCGGGTCACACTAGCCAAGCGAGGTGATAGAAACCAAAGCCGGGTCACAGAAACCAAATCTGAGTCACATAAATCAAAGTCGGGTCAGGGAAACCAAAACCCGGTCACAGAAACCAAAGCGGGGTCACAGAAACCAAGGCTGGGTCACAGAAACCAACGCCAGTCATATAAACCAAAGCCGGGTCTGAGAAACCAAAGTCAGGTCACAGCAACCAAAGCTGGGTCACAAAAACCAAAGCCAAGTCACAGAAACCAAAGCCGGGTCACAGAAACCAAAGCCGGGTCAAAGAAACCAAAGCCGGGACACACAAACCAAAGCCGGATCACATAAACCAAAGCCGGGTCACAGAAACCAAAGCCAGGTCATAGAAACCAAAGCCGGTTCACAGAAACCAAAGCCAAATCACAGAAACCAAAGCTTGGTGACAGTCACCAAAGCCTGGTCAACGAACCAAAGTTGGAGCAAAGAAACCAAAGCCCGGTCATAGAAACCAAAGCAGGGTCATGGAAACCAATGCCGGGTCACAAAATCTAAAGCCGGATCACAGAAACATTAGCCGGATCACAACAACCAAAGCCTGGTCAACGAACCAAAGTTGGAGCAAAGAAACCAAAGCCCGGTCATAGAAACCAAAGCAGGGTCATGGAAACCAATGCCGGGTCACAAAATCTAAAGCCGGATCACAGAAACATAAGCCGGATCACAACAACCAAAGCCTGGTCACAGAACGTAAGCCGGGTCACAGAATCCAAAGCCAGGTCACAGAAACCAACGCGGGGTCACACAAACCAAAGCCGGGTCACAGAAATCAAAGCCAGGTCACAGAAACTAAAGCTGGCTCACTGAAACCAAAGCCGGGTCACAAAAACCAAAAACGGGTCAGAAAACCTAAGCCGGGTCATAGAAACCAAAGCCGGGTCACAGAAACCAAGGCCGGGTCACAGAAACCAAAGCCGGTTCACGGAAACCAAAGACGGGTCACAGAAACCAAAGCCAGGTCAGGGAAACCAAAGCCGGGTCACAAAAACCAAAGTTGGGTTACAGAAACCAAAGCTGGGTCACAGAAACCAAATCAGGGTCACAGAAAGAAAAGTCGGGTACAGAAACCACAGCCGGGTCACAGAAACCAAAGCCGGGTCACAGAAACCAAAGGCGGTCACAAAAACCAAAGCCAGGTGACAGAAACCAAAGCCGGATCACAGAAACCAGAACCAGGTCACAAAAACCAAAGCCGGGTCACAGAAATCAAAGCCGGGCTCAGAAACCAAAGTCGGGTCTTATAAACCAAAGCCGGGTCACAACAACCAAAGCCGGGTCACAGAAGCAAAAGCCGAGTCAGAGAAAAAAAGCCAGGTCACAGAAAGGAAAGCCGGGTCACACAAACCAAAGCCAGGTCAGAGAAACAAATGCCAGGTCACAAGAACCAAAGCCATGTCACAGAAACCAAAGCCAAGTCATAGAACCAAAGCCGAGTCACAGAAACCAAAGTCGGGTCACAGAAACCAAAGCCGGGTCACAGAAACCAAAGCCGGGTCAACGAACCAAAGCCGGAGCACAAAAACCAAGGCCTGGTCATAGAAACCAAAGCTGGGTCATAGAAGTTAAAGCCCGGTCAAAGCAAACCAAAGCGAGGTCACAGAAACCAAAGCAGGGTCACAGAAACCAAAGCCAGGTCAGAGAAACCAAAGCCGGGTCACACAATCCAATGCCGGGTCACTGAAACCAAAGCCGGGTCACAGAAACCAAACCCGGGTCACAGAAACTAAAAGCCAGGTCTTAGAAACCAAAGCTGCGTCACAGAAATGAAAGCCAAGTAACAGAAAGCAAAGCCGGGTCACAAAAACCAAAACCAGGCCACAGAAACCAAAACTAGGTCACAGAAACCAAAACCGGGTCACATAAACCAAAGCCGGGTCACATATACCAAATTTGGGTCACAGAAACCAAAGCCGGTTCACGGACACCAAAGCCGGGTCATATAAACCAAAGCCGGGTCATAGAAACCAAAGTCGGGTCACATAAACCAAAGTGGGGTCACAAAAACCAAAGCCGGGTCATCGAAACCAAAGCCGGGTCACAAGAATCAAAGCCGGGTCACAGAAACCAAAGCCGAGGTACAGAAACCAAAGGCGGGTCAGAGACACCAAAGCCGGGTCACAGAAAGCAAACCCTGGTGACATAACCAAATTTGGGTCACAGAAACCTGAGCCGGGTCACAGAATCCAGAGCCGGGTCACAAAAACCAGAACTAGGTCACAGAAACCAAAGCCGGGTCAAATAAACCAAACCCGGGTCACAGAAACCAAGGCAGGGTCACAGAAACCAAAGCCGGGTCAGAGAAACCAGTGCCGGGTCAAAGAAACCAAAGCCGGGTAACAGAAACCAAAGCCGGGTCACAGAAACCAAAGCCGGGTCACAGAAACCCAAGCTGGGTCACGGAAATTAAAGCCGGGTCACAACAAACCAAAGCCAGGTTGCAGAAACCAATGCTGGGTCACAGAAACCAAAGCCGGGCCAGAGAACAAAAGCCGGGTCACATAATCCAATGCCGGGTGACTGAAACCAAAGCCGGGTCACAGAAACCAAAGCCGGGTCACAAAAACTAGAAGCCAGGTCTTAGAGACCAAAGCCGGGTCACAGAAACAAAAGCCGGGTCACATGTACCAAAGGCGGGTCACAGAAACCAAAGCCAGTTCACAGACACCAAAGTCGGGTCACAGAAACCAAAGCCGCGTCACAGAAACCAAAGCTGGGTCACAAAAACCAAAGCCAGGTCACAAAAACCAAAGTCGGGACACAGAAACCAAAGACGGGTCACATAAATAAAAGCCGGGTCACAGAAACCAAAGCTGATTACAGAAACCAAAGCCGGGTCACAGACACCAAAGCCGGGTTACAGAAACAAAAGCTGGGTCACAGAAACCAAAGGCGGGTCACAAAAACCAAAGTCGGGTCACACAAAACAATGCCGGGTCACAGCAACCAAAGCCAGGTCACAAAACCAAAGCCGAGTCACAAAAAACAAAGCCGGGTCACAGAAAGCAAAGCCGGGTCACACAAACCAAAGCCGGGTCACACAAACAAAAGCCGTGTCACAAAAACCAAAGCCGGGTCACAGAAACCAAAGCCGGGTCACAGAAAGCAAAGCCGGGTCACACAAACCAAAGCCGGGTCACACAAACAAAAGCCGTGTCACAAAAACCAAAGCCGGGTCACAGAAACCAAAGTTGGATCAGTGAAACCAAAGCTGGGTCCCAGAAACCAAAGCCGGGTCAACAAACCAAAGCCGGAGCAGAGAAACCAAAACCCGGTCATAGAAACCAAAGAGGGGTCACATAAACCAAAGCCAGGTCACAGAAACCAAAGCCGGGTCAACAAACCAAAGCCGGAGCAGAGAAACCAAAACCCGGTCATAGAAACCAAAGAGGGGTCACATAAACCAAAGCCAGGTCACAGCAACCAAAGCGAGAACACGGAACCAAAGCCGGGTCACAGAAACCAAACCCAGGTCACAGAAACCAAAGCGGGGTCACAGAAACCAAGCCGGGTCACAGTAACCAAAGCCGGCTCAAATAAACAAAAGCCACGTCAAAGAAACCAAAGCCGGGTCACAAAAACCAAAGCCGGGTCAGAGAAACCAGAGCTGGGTCACAGAAACCAAAGCTGGGTCACAGAAACCAAAGCTGGGTCATAGAAACCAAAGCCGGGTCAGAGATACCAAAGCCGAGGCAGAGAAACCAAAGCTGGGTCACACAAACCAAAGCCGGGTCACAGAAACGTACGCCTGGTCACAGAAACCAAAGCCAGGTCACAGAAACCGAAGCCGGGTCACAGCAACCAAAGTCGGGTTACATAAACCAATGCCGGGTCATAGAAACTACAGCTGGTTCACAGAAACCAATTCCGGGTCACAGAAACCAAAGCCAGTCACAAAACCAAAGCCGGGTCACAGAAACCAAAGCCGGGTCAGAGAAACCAAAGCCATGCCAGAGAAACCAAAGCCGGGTCACAGAAAGCAAAGCCGGGTCACAGAAACCAAAGCTGGGTGACAGAAACCAAAGCCGGGTCACAAAAACCAAAGCCGGACAAAGAAAGCAAAGACGAGTCACAGTAACAATAGCCGGGTCACAAAAATCTGGATCACAGAAGCCAAAGCCGGGTCACAGAAACCAAAGCCAGGTCACAGAATCCAAAGCCGGGTCACAAAAACAAAAAACAATCCCATAAACCAAAGCCGGGTCACAAAAACAAAAGCCGGGACAAAGAAACCAACGCAGAGTCAGAGAAAACAAAGCCAGGTCACATAAACCCAAGCCGGGTCACAGAAACCAAAGCAAGGAAAACCAGAGCCGGTACACAGAAACCAAAGCTGGACCAAGGAAACCAAAGCTGGGTCAGATAAACCAAAGCCGGGTCATAGACCCCAAAGTCGGATCAGAAAAACCAAAGCCGGGTCACAGAAACCAAAGCCAGGTCAGAGGAACCAAAGCCGGGTCACAGAAACCAAAGCCGGGTCACAAAAACCAAAGCTGGGTCACAAAACCAAAGGCGGGTCACAGAAACCAAGCCGGGTCAGAGAAACCAAAGCCGGGTCACAGAAACCAAAGCCGGGTCACAAAAACCAAAGCTGGGTCACAAAACCAAAGGCGGGTCACAGAAACCAAGCCGGGTCAGAGAAACCAAAGCCGGGTCACAGAAACCAAAGCCAAGTCACAGAAACCAACGCCGGGTTACAGATACCAAAGCTGGGTCACACAAACCAAAGCCCAGTCACATGAACCAAAGCCGGGTCACAAAAACCTAAGCCGGTCACAGAAACCAAAGCCGGGTCACAGAAACAAAAGTCGGGTCACATAAACGAAAGCCGGAACAGAGAAACCAAGCTGGGTCACAGAAACCAAAGTCGGGTCACAAAAACCAAAGCCGGGTCACAAAAATCAAAGCCGGGTCACAGAAACCGAGACCGGGTCAAAGAAACCAAAGTCGGGTCACAGAAACCAAAGCCGGATCACAGAAACCAAAGCCCAGTCCAGTCCCAGTCCAAGTCCCAGTCCCAGTCCCAGGCCCAATCCCAGTCCCAGTCCCAGTCCCTGTCCTAGTCCCTGTCCAAGTCCCAGTCCCAGTGCCATACCAGTGCCAGTGCCAGTGCTAGTGCCAGTCCGAGTCCCAGTCCAAGTCACAGTCCGAATCGCAGTCCTAGTCCTAGTCCGAGTCCCAGTCCGAGTCCTTGTCCGAGTCCAAGTCCGAGTCCAAGGCCGAGTCCCAGTGCGAGTCCAGTCCAAGTCCCAGTCCGAGTCCCAGTCCAAGTCCGAGTCTGAGTCCGAGTCTGAGTCCAAGTCCGAGTCAGAGTCCGAGTCCGAGTATGAGTCCGAGTCCTAGTCCTTGTCCCAGTCCCAGTCCAAGTCCCAGTCCGAGTCCCAGTCCAAGTCCGAGTCTGAGTCCGAGTCTGAGTCCAAGTCCGAGTCAGAGTCCGAGTCCGAGTATGAGTCCGAGTCCTAGTCCTTGTCCCAGTCCCAGTCCAAGTCCAAGTCCAAGTCCATGTCCAAGTCCCAGTCCCAGTTCCAGTCAGAGTCACAGTCCCAATCTCAATCCCAGTCCCAGTCCTAGTCCTAGTCCCGGTCCCTGGCCCAGTCCCAGTCCCAATCCCAGTCCCAATCCGAGTCCAAGTCCCAGTCCCAGTCCCAGTCCCAGTCCCACTCCCACTCCCAGTCCCAGTCCTAGTCCCAGTCCCCATCACAGTCCCACTCCGAATCCTAGTCCCAGTCTTAGTCCCAGTCCCAGCCCCAGTCCCAGCCCCAATCCAAGCCCCAGTCCCAGTCTGAGTCCCAGTCCCTGTCCCAGTCCCAGTCCAATTCCCAATCCCAGTCCCTGTCCGAATCCTTGTCCCAGGCCCAGTTCAAGTCCTAGTCCCAGTCCCAGTCCCAGTCCTCGTCCCTGTCGTAGTCCCAGTCCCAGTCCTAGTCCTAGTCCTATTTCAGTCCCAGTCCCAGTCTGAGTCCCAATCCCAATCCCCGTCCAAGTCCTAGTCCCAGTCCTAGTCCCAGTCCTAGTCCTAGTGCCAGTCCTAGTCCCAGTCCTCGTCCTAGTCCCATTCCTAGTTCGATTCATGGTGCCAGTGCCAGTGCCAGTGCCAGTGCCAGTGCCAGTGCCAGTGCTAGTGCCAGTGCCAGTGCTAGTGCCAATGCCAGTGCGAGTGCCAGTGCGTGTCCGAGTCCCAGGCCGAGTCCCTGTCCGAGTCCAAGTCCGAGTCCCAGTCTAAGTCTAGTCTGAGTCCAGGTCCAAGTTCCAGTCCGAGTCTCAGTCCGAGTCCTCGTCCGAGTCTCAATCCGAGTCCCAGTCGGAGTCCTAGACCGAGTCCCAGCCCGAGTCCGAGTCCGAGTCCGAGTCCCGGTCGATGTCCTTGTCTTAGTCCCGGTCCCAGTCCCAGTCCCAGTCCCAGTCCCAGTCCCAGTCCCAGTCTTAGTCCTAGTTCCAGTCCCAGTCCTAGTCCCAGTCCTAGTCCCAGTCCCAGTCCAAGTCCTAGTCCCAGTCCCAGTCCCATTCGTGGTCCTAGTCCTGGTCCCAGTCCCAGTCCAAGTCCCGGTCCCGGTCCCGGTCCTAGTCTCGTTCCTAGTCCCGATCCCAGTCTCAATCTTAGCCCCGATCCCAGCCACGATCTCAGCCACGATCCCAGCCCTGATCTCAGCCCCGATCTGAGCTGCGATCCCAGCCCTGATCCCAGTCTGATCCAAGTCCCGATCCCAGTCCCGATCCTAGTCCTAATCCCAGTCCCGATCCTAGTCTTGGTCCTAGTCCAAATCCTAGTCCCAATCCCAGTCACGATCCCAGTCCCGATCCCAGTCTCGATCCCATTCTCAATCCCAGTCCTGATCCCAGTCCCAATCCCAATGCCGATCCGAGTCACGATCCTAGTCCCGATCCAAGTCCCAATCCCTGTCCCGATCCTAGTCCCGATCCTAGTCGCGATCCCAGTCCTGATCCCAGTCCCAATCCCAATGCCGATCCGAGTCACGATCCTAGTCCCGATCCAAGTCCCAATCCCTGTCCCGATCCTAGTCCCGATCCTAGTCGCGATCCTTGTCACAATCCCTGTCCCGATCCTTGTCGCGATCCCAGTCCCTATCCCAGTCATGATCCCAATCCCGATCCTTGTCCCAATCCAAGTCGCGATCCCAGTCCTGATCCTAGTCCCGGTCCCAATCCCGCTCCCAGTCCTGATCCAAGTCCCAGTCCCTGCCCCGGTCCAAGTCCCAATCCCTGTCCCGGTCCCATTCGAAATCCAAGTCTTAATCGTAGTCTCGATCCGAGTCTAAGTCCTAGCCCTAGTCCCACTACCAATCCTAGTCCCAGTCCCAATCCCAGTCCCAGTCCCAGTCCCAGTCCTAGTCCCAATCCCAGTTCCAGTCCCAGTCCCAGTCCCTGTGCCAGTCCTTGTCCCTGTCCTAGTCGCATTCCCTGTCCTTGTCCCAGTGTGAGTGCCAGTGCCAGTGCCAGTGCTAGTGCTAGTGCTAGTGACAGTGCAAGTGCAATTGCCAGTGACGGTGCCAGTGCCAGTGCCAGTGCCAGTGCCACTACCAGTGCCAGTACCGGTGCTAATGCCAGTGCCAGTGCCTATGCAAGGGCCAGTGCCATTGCCTAACCGAGTCCGTGTCCGAGTCCGTGTCCGAGTCCCAGTCCGAGTCCCAGTCCGAGTCCCAGTCTGAGTCCCAGTCCGAGTCTATGTCCAAGTCCCAGTGCGAGTCCCAGTCCGAGTCCCAGTCCTAGTCATAGTTTGAGTCCCAGTTCGAGCCCCTGTCCGAGTCCCAGTCCCGGTCCCAGTCCCCGTCCCAGTCCCAGTCCCGATCCAAGTCCCAATCCCTGTCCCAGTCGCGGTCCCAGGCCAGGTTCCAGTCCCGGTCCCAGTCCCCGTCCCAGTCCCAGTCCCGATCCAAGTCCCAATCCCTGTCCCAGTCGCGGTCCCAGGCCAGGTTCCAGTCCCGGTCCCAGTCCCCGTCCCAGTCCCAGTCCCGATCCAAGTCCCAATCCCTGTCCCAGTCGCGGTCCCAGGCCAGGTTCCAGTCCCGGTCCCAGTCCCCGTCCCAGTCCCAGTCCCGATCCAAGTCCCAATCCCTGTCCCAGTCGCGGTCCCAGGCCAGGTTCCAGTCCCGGTCCCAGTCCCCGTCCCAGTCCCAGTCCCGATCCAAGTCCCAATCCCTGTCCCAGTCGCGGTCCCAGGCCAGGTTCCAGTCCCGGTCCCAGTCCCCGTCCCAGTCCCAGTCCCGATCCAAGTCCCAATCCCTGTCCCAGTCGCGGTCCCAGGCCAGGTTCCAGTCCCGGTCCCAGTCCCCGTCCCAGTCCCAGTCCCGATCCAAGTCCCAATCCCTGTCCCAGTCGCGGTCCCAGGCCAGGTTCCAGTCCCGGTCCCAGTCCCCGTCCCAGTCCCAGTCCCGATCCAAGTCCCAATCCCTGTCCCAGTCGCGGTCCCAGGCCAGGTTCCAGTCCCGGTCCCAGTCCCCGTCCCAGTCCCAGTCCCGATCCAAGTCCCAATCCCTGTCCCAGTCGCGGTCCCAGGCCAGGTTCCAGTCCCGGTCCCAGTCCCCGTCCCAGTCCCAGTCCCGATCCAAGTCCCAATCCCTGTCCCAGTCGCGGTCCCAGGCCAGGTTCCAGTCCCGGTCCCAGTCCCCGTCCCAGTCCCAGTCCCGATCCAAGTCCCAATCCCTGTCCCAGTCGCGGTCCCAGGCCAGGTTCCAGTCCCGGTCCCAGTCCCCGTCCCAGTCCCAGTCCCGATCCAAGTCCCAATCCCTGTCCCAGTCGCGGTCCCAGGCCAGGTTCCAGTCCCGGTCCCAGTCCCCGTCCCAGTCCCAGTCCCAATCCTAGTCCCGATCCCAGTCCGGATCCCAGTCCTGATCCCATTCCCGATCCCAGTCCCGATCCCAGTCCCAATCCCACTCCCAATCCCAGTCCCGATCCAAGTCCCGATCCCAGCCCGATCCCAGTCCCGATCAAAGTCCCGGTCCCAGTCGCGATCCCTGTCTCGATCCCAATCCCGGTCCCAGAGTCGATCCCAGTCCCGTTTTGAGTCCTAGTCCCAGTCCTGGACCCAGTCCCAGTCCCAGTCCCGGTCCCAATCTCAGTCCCAGTCCCAGTCTCAGTCCCAATCCTAGTCCCAGTCCCAGTCCCAGTCCAAGTCCCAGTCCTAGTCCTAGTCCCCGTCCCAGTCCCAGTCCCAGTCCCAGTCCTAGTCCCAGTCCGAGTCCCAATCGTAGTCCCATTCCTAGTCCCAGTCCCTGTCCAAGTCCCAGTCCCTGTACCAGTCCCCGTCCCCGTCCAAGTCCGAGTCCTAGTCCCAATCCCAGTCCAAGTCCCAGTCCTTGTCCCGGTCCCAGTCCGAGTCTCAGTCCCATTCCAAGTCCCAGTCCGAGTCCAAGCCCCAGTCCCAGTCCCAGTCGCAGTCCCAGTCCCAGTCCCAGTCCCAGTCCCAGTCCTAGTCCCAGTCCTAGTCCCAGTCCCAGTCCCAGTCCTAGTCCTAGTCCCAGTCCCAGTCCCAGTCCCAGTCCCAGTCCTAGTCCCAGTCCTAGTCCAAGTCCCAGTCCCAGTCCCAGTCCCAGTTAAGGCTGCACACAGGATCTTATGATTCACAAATCTTATCCGCGAAACCGAATCCGGATCCGGATCCGCGAATCTGGATCCTGGAAACGGGTCAATTGGGGATTCGCGAATCCTTCAGTTTTGCTACGTGGGGGGATGGATAAGTAAAAAACCCAGAGTGCTAGTTCGACGGCTCTGTCCAGATATTCAGGAAATGGCCGCGGACAGTCGGCCATCACCCAAATCGGCGATTGCAAGTCGGCCGTCGACATGCAATTTCGCGCGAGGAGATTGCGGCGATTGCTCACTGGCCAAGCGACGGACAGTGACTGAGCTGGCGATTTCCACCTAAATTATGCATGCCACCGGTGCACGCTTGTGTGTGCACCGGTGGCATGCATGTGGACATCGGCAAATGGATGGGCGATCGTGCATCGCCGATTCATCCATGGAGATTGCTGGATTGCGGTGGTCCATGGCCGCCACCTGGTGACTGTAGGGCCATCAAATGACACTACAAAATATTTTTTGTGACTCCTGTTCGTACAACGGTTCTTGCTTTATTATTTTACCTTCAAACCATAACCTTTAGAAAGGTTCGCATCGACGAGAAACACTCAACGGCTCCGTTGGCATAGATGTCGCCGGTTGCCACCTACGGCAACTGATGCCGGCTCTGGGCCACAACCGGCATCAGTCGGCCGTCGATGGCCAGAGCCGCTCTGGCCATTTTACGCCGCCAGTGTCAATGGCCAGAGCCGCTCTGGCCATTCGACGCCGCCAGTGTCGATGGCCAGAGCCGCTCTGGCCATTCGACGCCGCCAGTGTCGATGGCCAGAGCCGCTCTGGCCATTCGACGCCCCCGGTCTTGATGGCCAGAGCCGCTCTCGCCATTCGACGTCGCGGTGTCGATGGCCAGAGCCGGCATCAGTCAGTTCCAGGAGTTAAGCCTCACCGTGGGAAAGCTAAGGTAGACAAAGGATGCACCTGTGTTCGCTGATCGGTTCCAGGAGTTAGCCTCAACCAGAGGCTTTGCTTGACACATTGTTGGACATGCCATGGCCGAGAGTGCGGCCGTCACAGAGACTGCATGGATTGTGGACGAGGAGGATCCCGATGAGGATGAGGACAAGGAAGAAGTTGGTGACATGCGCAAAGGGGGGAAGGAACGGAGTGTTGTTTGGAATCAATTCACAAAGAGAATGAACCCCGTCAAAGGAGCGCGTGCCTAGTGCGGCCTATGTCCCAAAGACTTATCCAACCACGCTGGCACCACCTCAGCCTTGTGGAAACATTTGCGCCTCAAGCATCGAAAGCAATATCTGGAGCTAAAGGAGTTGGAAGTAGCACAGAAGTTGAGGATCGCCACTCTCAACACCGTGAACAACGCAGCTGAGCAGGTTGCGGCGGTGGGGGTGAATGCGGCAAACACTGTCATTGGCCAAGGAGTAGCAGCCGTTGGAGCCGTATTCAACAAGATCTACTTCCAGAGCTGTATCTGAAAGCAGGTAATTGGCAAGAATTGCAGCTTCTTGTCCATGGAGAGCAACTGGCTATAGCGTGGTTTCTGGCATGCAAACCCAGCAGCAGACCTCCCCGACCGCATGACCATCAGTAGGCAAATCGTCATTGCTGCTACTGCCTTCCGCAAGCGCATCAGGAAGATGATCGGAGAGGTGATGTCGGCCATCAGTTTCACAACCGACGGGTGGAAGGGAGAGAACGGCATGAAGTACCTTGGCGTAACGGCCCAATGGATCGCCGATTTCCAGGTGCACCCATCAGTCACATGGGTTTAAATGGAATACAGGGGGAGGGGGGGATTCCATGCAAAACTATGTAATCTGAAGCACTGCCATCCATTTTCCTAGCTATTCACTGATGCATTTGCATGCAAATGCATGGCATTGCACGGATTGGCATTGACCAAACACATTGGGAATGGGAGGGGGGAGGGCTGTTGCAATCCAGTTGCAATGCAATGCAATGCAAAGCATTGCATTGCGGTTCTATACAAAGCTATGCAATGTGAAGCACTGCCATGCATTTTCCTAGCCATTCACTTCTGCATTTGCATGCAAATGCATGGCATTGCAAGGATTGGCATTGATTAAACACATTGGGAATGGGTAGGGGGGCTGTTGTAATCCAGTTGCAATACAATGCAATGCAATGCAAAGCATTGCATGGCGGTTCTATGCAAAAACTATGCAATCTGAAGCACTGCCATGCATTTCCCTAGCTATTCACTTATGCATTTGCATGCAAATGTATGGTACTGCACGGATTGGCATTGACCAAAGACATTGGAGGTGGGAGGGGGGTGGGGGGCTGTTGCAATCCAGTTGCAATGCAATGCAATGCAAAGCATTGCATTGCGGTTCTATGCAAAACTATGCAATATGAATCACTGCCATGCATTTCCCTTGCTATTCACTTATGCATTTGCATGCAAATGCATTACATTGCACGGATTGGCATTGACCAAACACATTAGAAGTGGGAGGGGGGGGCTCTTGCAATCCAGTTACAAAGCAATGCAATGCAAAGCATTACATTGCGGTTCCTATGCAAAACTATGCAGTCTGAAGCACTGCCATGCATTTTTTATGCTCTTGACAGTCATTGCTTGACCTACCAGCATCCCTATCTTCTGCATTTCCTCGCATTGCTTCCCACTTCTTCCAGGTGAAGACACAGGCCCTCTCATTCCCCACGCTACCAGTGAGCCCCAACGTCCAGAACACGTTAGATGCGGTGGCCAATGCACTGAAGGACTGGGGGTCGTTTGACCGCATGTTCTGTCTGACGGTCAACAACGAGTCGACCAACGACGCCATGATTAGCAACTTCATCATACCCTGCGCCGAGTCGTCGCTGCTGCCCGAGGGCCACATCCGCTGCTTGGGTCACTTCATGAACCTAGCAGTGAAAGACCTCATGGGCCATCCCAAGGTGGAGACCATTGTCTCCAAGGCTCGTGCAATCGCTGTGTTTGTAAACTGCTCCACCCCAAGGGAGCAGTCACTCATCAACGCAGCAAGGACAGCATCTGTCAGGTACCAGTTGTTGCACCTTGACAGCGAGACGAGGTGGAATGCCACCCTCGACATGATGGAACGTGTCCTCATCCTCGAGGACGTGCTACCCGTGTGGCTTGACGGCTACGGCATTGAGGGAGAGGAGTTGAAACCAAGCCGTGACGAGTGGCGGCTCATTGGCCTACTCATCGTCGTGCTAAAGCCGTTCAAGTCATTCACCAATGACATCAGTAGAGAAAAGTATCCCACCTTGAACCTGGTCATCCCCTTCTACGATTCGATGTTGGGCAGGCTGGGGTCCTGGCAGGTAAAGGCGATCATGGCACGCGAGAAGAGCAAGAGGAGAGGTGCGGCTGGGCGGCTGGATGCCAAGGAGCAACTGCTGGTGGATATCAAGGACGGGTTCGCCACAGCGGAAGCAAAACTAAAGGAGTACGTGCGGCTTCTCACCGACCGCCACGTACTCGCAACAGCATGTGACCCCCGCTTCCGCCTTCGGTGGTTTCAATGTACGCACAAGCTCATGGATCCGAGGTCAGCCGCAGAATTACAGGTCAAGGTGCTAACGGTACTACGCCCCTATCATGACCGGGTGGTGATAGCTCAGGATGAGGCAGCAGCTCTCGCAACAGCTGATGTAGCATCAACCACTGCAGGCACCCAGGGCTCTTTGTCCTTGTAGCAAAGCCAGGATCAGAGTTTGCTGCTGGAAGCACATGAAGAGGGTGGATAGGGTACACGGCAGCGGCAGCCGCGGTCCAATGAGCAGGGTCAGCAATAGCAAGGTACACGCCAGCAAGTTGCATAGCAGCAGGTCTCCCAGCAGCAGCAAGGGTCCAGTGCTGTCAATGGAGGACGACAACTTTGACCGCGTCCTCCACCCCCAACGGAGGATGATGCTTTGATGGAAGAGGCTCTGGCAGATCCACACAGGGATCTCTTTGAAGAGCCTAAGACACCAGAAGCAATGGCGGTGATGTCGTTGTTTGAGGTGGAGGTAGATCCATGGGCAAAGCTGCCAAAGAAAACTGACACATGGAAGGTGCTCAAGCATTATCAAGAACTGCAGAGATGGTATCCTTCCTTCTTCCTTGCTGTGATGGATGTTCTTGCAACTATAGCCACCTCCACACCCTCTGAACGCTTGCTCTCACTTGGCAGGCATGTCATCACTGATTTCAATGATTTTCGTCGAGAGTCTACTCACCATGAAGAGTTAGATCAACGAGCGCTTGCTGCTTGACTTCCCAGATTCCCCCCACAGCATCGTTGCACCAGAGTACAGGGAGGAGGAGATGCGCATCAATGAGTTGCGTCGCAAAGCTCGTGAGGATGGGCTTGTGGGTGCGGCATGCGAGGAGTTGGAAGGACTTCGTTTGTACGTGAACAAAGATGATGAAGAGGAGGATGACCAGGATGGTGGGGAGGAGGGAGAGGAGGAAGGGGACATGGAGGGTGAGGATGACGATATCACAGAAGTTCCATAATAGACATTGCGTAAATCACGGTTGGGAAACTCCATGCTCTCAGAATTTGCATGCATTTATTTCACAATCATGCATGTGCACTTGCCATAAAACAGTGGAGTAAAATCCCTTTCTTGCTGTCAAGTTTGATTCTTCAAAGTTCAGAACGCCTTTCTCCCGTATGTGTTGGTTGAGCATTGAATATTGTGCTTGAATAAGTTCACTACGATTGTGAACTAACATCTGAGTAAATGACCACATTTAGAATCCAAGTAGAATATAATATCATAATATGTGTGTGATGACCCAGAACATAACCTGCATGTGATGTATGTGCTAATTATAGCCACTAATCATGGAAAGCCTCCTTAATACACACACATTAAAGGTGGTGAAAGATCAGTATGAAATAAAGATTGGATTTTTCATAGATGCAAAACAAAGTGTGGAGATCCCCGGGATCCGTTGAGGATCCGGGGATCCTCAGGATCCAAGGATCTTTTCTGGGATTCATGGATCCAAATCCTCCATAGGATCCAAACCCGGGGATGAGGATCCAATATAGGATCCGGGAATCTTACCCAGTGTGCACCCTTAGTCCCAGTCCCAGTCCTAGTCCCAGTCCAAGTCCCAGTCCCAGTCCCAGTCCCAGTCCCAGTCTCAGTCCCAGTCCTAGTCCTAGTCGTAATCCCAGTCCCAGTCCCAGTCCCAGACCCAGTCCCGGTCCCAGTCTCAGTCATAGTCCCAGTCCCAGTCCCACTCCTAGTCCCAGTCCCAGTCCCACTCCCAGTCCCAGTCCTTGTCCAAGTCCCAGTCCCAGTCCCTATCCCAGTCCTAGCCCCAGTCCCAGTCCCTATCCCACTCCCAGTCCCAGTTCCAGTCCCAGTCCCAGTCCCAGTCCCAGTCCCGGTCCCACTCGCGGTCCAAGTCCCGGTCCCAGTCTCAGTCCAAGTCCTCGTCTCAGTCCCAGTTCCAGTCCCAGTCCGAGTCCAAGTCCCAGTCCCAGTCCCAGTCCCAGTCCCAGTCCCAGTCCCAGTCCCATTCCAAGTCCTTGTCCCAGCCCCAGTTCCAGTCCCAGTCACTATCCCAGTCCCGATCCCAGTCCCGGTCCCAGTCCTGGTCCCAGTCCCGGTCCCAGTCCCGGTCCCAATACCGGTCCCAGTCCTGGTCCCAGTCCCGGTCCCAGTCCCGTTCCGAGTCCCGGTCCCAGTCCCGGTCCCAGTCCCCGTCCCTATCCCGGTCCCAGTCCCGATCCCCGTCCTGGTCCTAGTCCCGGTCCCTGTCCCGGTCCCAGTCTCAATCTCACTCCCGATCCCAGTCCTGATCCCAGTCCCGATCCCAGTCTCGATCACAGTCCAGATCCAAGCTTGATCCTAGTCCCGATCCCAGTCCCGATCCTAGCCCTGATCCTGGCCCCGATCCTAGCCCTGATCCCAGCCCCAATTCCAGCCTTGATCCCAGTCCCGATCCCTGTCCCGATCCCAGTCCCGATCCCAGTCCCGATCCCAGTCCCGATCCCAGTCCCGAGCCCAGTCCTGATCCCAATCCCGGTCCCAATCATGATTCCAGTCCCCATCCAAGTTCCGATCCCAGTGCCGATCCCATTCTCGATCCCCGTGTGGATCCGAGTCCTGATCCCACACGCGACCCCAGTCGCGATCCCAGTCGCGATTCCAGTCGTGATCCCAGGTGCGATCCCAGTCACGATCCTAGTCATGATCCCAGTCTCGATCCCAGTCGCGATTGCGGTCACGATCCCAATCCCGATCCCAGTCCCGATCCCAATCCTGGTCCCAGTCCTGATCCCAGTCCTAGTCCAAGTCCCGGTCCCAAACCCAGTCTAAGTCCTAGTCCCAGTCCCGGTCCCAGTCCCGATCCCAGTCTCGATCCCCGTCCCGATCCCAGTCTCGATCCCCGTCCCGATCCCAGTCTCGATCCCCGTCCCGATCCCAGTCTCGATCCCCGTCCCGATCCCAGTCTCGATCCCCGTCCCGATCCCAGTCTCGATCCCCGTCCCGATCCCAGTCTCGATCCCCGTCCCGATCCCAGTCTCGATCCCCGTCCCGATCCCAGTCTCGATCCCCGTCCCGATCCCAGTCTCGATCCCCGTCCCGATCCCAGTCTCGATCCCCGTCCCGATCCCAGTCTCGATCCCCGTCCCGATCCCAGTCTCGATCCCCGTCCCGATCCCAGTCTCGATCCCCGTCCCGATCCCAGTCTCGATCCCCGTCCCGATCCCAGTCTCGATCCCCGTCCCGATCCCAGTCTCGATCCCCGTCCCGATCCCAGTCTCGATCCCCGTCCCGATCCCAGTCTCGATCCCCGTCCCGATCCCAGTCTCGATCCCCGTCCCGATCCCAGTCTCGATCCCCGTCCCGATCCCAGTCTCGATCCCCGTCCCGATCCCAGTCTCGATCCCCGTCCCGATCCCAGTCTCGATCCCCGTCCCGATCCCAGTCTCGATCCCCGTCCCGATCCCAGTCTCGATCCCCGTCCCGATCCCAGTCTCGATCCAAGGCCCGATCCCAGTCCCAGTCGCGGTCCCAGTCCCGAATTCAGTCCAAGTCCCAATCACGGTCCCAAACCCAGTCCTAGTCCCAGTCCCAGTCCCAGTCCCAGTCACAATCCCAGTCCTTGTCCCTCTCCTCGTCCTAGTCCCAGTCCCAGTCCCAGTCCCAGTCTAAGTCTCAGTCCTAGTCCCAGTCCCAGTCCCAATCCAAGTCCCAGTCCCAGTCCCACTCCCAGTCCAGGTCCCAGTCCCAATCCCAGTCCCAGTCGTAGTCCCAATCCCTGTCCCCATCCCAGTCCCAGTCTTAGTCCCAGTCCCAGTCCTAGTCCCACTCCCGGTCCCAGTCCCGGTCCCAGTCTCGTTCCCATTCCCGGTTCCAGTCTCGGTCCCAGTCCCGGTCCCAGTCCCGGTCCTAGTCGCGGTCTCAGTCGCGGTCCCAGTCCCGATCCCAGTCCCGATCCTCGTCCCGATCCCAGTCCCGATCCAAGTCCCGATCCCAGTCCCGATCCCAATCCCAATCCTAGTCCCGATCCCACTCCCAATTCCAATCCCGATCCGAGTCCGAATCCTAATCCCAATCCAGTCCCGATCCCAGTCCTGATCCCAGTCCCGGTCCCAGTACCAATCCCAGTCCCAATCCTAGTCTCGATCCCAGTCCCGATCCCAGTCCCGATCCCAGTCGAGATCCCAGTCCAGATCCCAGTCCCGATCCTATTCCTGATCCCAGTCCCGATCCCAGTCCTGATCCTATTCTTGATCCCAGTCCCGATCCCAGTCCCGATCCAAGTCCCGATCCCAGTCCCGATCCAAGTCCTGATCCCAGTCCCGATCCCAGTCCCGATCCCAGTGCTGATCCCAGTCCCGATCCCAGTCGTGATCCCAGTCGCGATCCTAGTCGCGATCCCAGTCACAATTCCAGTCGTGATCCCTCTCGTGATCCCTGTCCTGATCCCAGTCACGATCCCAGTCGCAATCCTAGTCCCGATCCCAGTCCCGATCCTAGTCCCGATCCCAGTCCCGGTCCCAGTACCGATCCCAGTCCAAGTCCCAGTCGCGGTCCCAAACCCAGTCCCAGTCCCAGTCCCAGTCCCAGTCCCAGTCCCCGTCCTTGTCTCTGTTGTAGTCCTTGTCCCAGTCCCAGTCCCAGTCCCAGTCTAAGTCTCAGTCCTAGTCCCAGTCCGAGTCCCTGTCCAAGTCCCACTCCAAGTCCCACTCCCAGTCCAAGTCCCAGTCCCAGTCCCAGTGCCAGTCCAAGTCCCAGTCCAAGTCCCAGTCCCAGTCCCAGTTTCAGTCCCAGTCCCTGTCCTAGTCCCACTCCCGGTCCCAGTCCCGGTCCCAGTCTCAGTCCCAGTCCCGGTCCTTGTCCCAGTCCCAGTCCCGGTCCCAGTTCCAGTCCTAGTCCTGGTCCTAGTCGCGGTCCCAGTCCCGATCCCTGTCCCCATCCCAGTCCCGATCCCAGTCCCGATCCCAGTCCCGATCACAGTCCCAGTCCTAGTTCCGATCCCAGTCCCGATTCCAGTCCTGATCCAAGTCCCAATCCCAATCCCGATCCCAGTCCAGATCCCAGTCCTGATCCCAGTCCCGGTCCCAGTCCCAATCCCGGTCCCAATCCCAGCTTCGATCCCAGTCCTGATCCCAGTCCCGATCCCAGTCCCGATCCCAGTCCCGATCCCAGTCCTGATCCCAGTCCTGATCCTATTCCCGATCCCAGTCCCGATCCCAGTCCCGATCCCAGTCCCGGTCCCAGTCCCGGTCCCAGTCCCGGTCCCAGTCCCGGTCCCAGTCCCAATCCCGGTCCCAATCCCAGCTTCGATCCCAGTCCTGATCCCAGTCCCGATCCCAGTCCCGATCCCAGTCCCGATCCCAGTCCTGATCCCAGTCCTGATCCTATTCCCGATCCCAGTCCCGATCCCAGTCCCGATCCAAGTCCGGATCCCAGTCCTGATCCCAGTTCCGATCCCAATCCTGATCCCAGTCCCAATCCTAGTCCTGATCCCAGCCTGATCCCTGTCCGGATCCCAGTCCCGATCCCAGTCCCGATCCCAGTCCCGATCCCAGTAATATCCCAGTTGCAATCCCAGTCGCGATCCTAGTCGCCATCCAAGTCGCGATCCCAGTCGTGCTCCCAGTCCTGCAGTGTTGACCTCTGCCCATCAAACATCGACGTCCATCGATGGACATCGACCCATCGATGGATTAAGGCCACGAGACATCGACGTGTCCCTCAGGGGGGGGGGAGGGGGGCTCCAAACAACCCAAAAGACAGTGAATCCACCCAAAACCGAGGCAATACATGAAGTTCAAAATTCAACTCTTTCCTCAATCCTGACAAAAGTGGTATATAACCATTTTTTTCTATGTTCCATGCCCTCGCAACACCAACGGTGTGAGGAGACTTAATGTAAAGTCATTTTTAAGTTTCAAAATACATGTGATACTTGTACATGTGTTGGTCAAAACCAAAACATGCAATGGTTAGCATTCATATTTATATTAACAGCCAAGTTCAGGATAATACCGCACCTATACTGAAAGCCATTTATTAGCATGCAAAGCAGAAAGACAAGGAAAGATAATGCAAAGTGGGATTGATAGAATGAAAGTAGTTGTTTGAGAGAGAGCAATTATTTGACAAGGTAGCTCACAAAGAACACATCACATGAACAATGTAGCAGGCAATGGGACCACTTCCATGCATGAGCTACTTCTTGGCTGCTGGCTTGCGCTTTGCACTCTTGCTAGCTGCCGCAGCAGCTGTGCGTTTAGCAGCTTTGGATGCATCTGGAGGTGTGCCTTTTCCAGCCCTAGATGTTGCCGTTGAGGTCTGTTTCTGTCGTGGTGACATGGCAGGGTCCTCCATGACCTCGTCGCCTCCATCTGCTCCAGCAGCACTGGCGGCACCCTCCTCATGCTCCTCTTCTCCCTCCTTGTCCACGTCCTGCTCCTCCTCATTCTCATCATTCTCCCTCTCACCCACAACACTATTTACATCGCACCAGCAGCACCTTGCTCCTTCTCAACACCATCGTCCACCTCATTGTTCCCGGCCCCACCTTGCTTGCTGCTTTGTGCCGGCTTCTCCTGTTCCCGGACCCTCACAGGCGGAGCACGTGGCAGTCCGGGTGTGTCACTCATGACACGAACAGATGCCATTACCTCCACAACATCATCGTCCGCTCTTGCCACCACATCATCTTCATCACCTTCCTCATCCTTTTCACTCTCCATCTCCTCCTCGGGCTCACTGAGAACTCCGTCCTCCTCCACAATATCACCGTCATCCTCACTAGCCTCTGCTTCTACTGCTGAGTCTGCTTCTGCTTCAGCTGCTGCCGCGAGGCCTACAGTGGCTTTCCTGCCACTACAGCCATACTGCTTCCTCAGCCGTACATTGCAATGCAGAAGGAGCTCTAGTGCTTCCACCTTGAGCCGGTTTCTCTTGGCAGTGTGCATCAACTGATGCGTAGAAAGCACACGTTCACACTCAAAAGAGGAACAAGGCTGGGACAAGACCTTCAGTGCTAGATCACTCAGCATAGGCAGGTGACACATGAAGTTGACATGCCATTCCACTGCAGACATCATGCCACACTGCACTTTAGCAACGGCAGCTATTGCCTTTGCATTCCTCCGTGGCCTCACCATGGGGTCAAGCTCAATCATGGTCTGTGCCTTCTTAAAGGCACAAATCTCCTTCATCACCTCGTCCAGCTTGTCCTCCGGCACCAGTGCCTCCACCACCACCTGCCAAGCCTGCAATGTGTGTGAATCCTTCGACAAATCATTGCCAAAGTGCTCAAGATGCAGACGACGAGCGGCAGCATACAGTGGAGAAGACATGTCCTTGGACCAGCAATGCTCCAACCGGCCAAGGACAAAGTTGACACGAGCCTCAGCCACCCTTCTCCCCTTCTTACCCTTATTCACCGACAATACCTTCAACTGCTCAGTACAGTCCAACAATCCTTTTTATATCTCCCCAGCCCCTCCACAAGTACAACGTTGCCAAGAGGGGCCGTGGACTCCTTCTGCTTCTGCTCCCACAGCTTCAGCCACTGAACCGTCTTGTCTTTTGTCCCCCACTCCTTCCCCTCTCCTCTGTACAGTGCGACGTTGTAAGGTTGCCATCCGGCAGGTGGTGGTGGGTAGCGATCCAAACNGAGCGCATCTCGGCAGGTTGGAGGTGGGTGGGAACACTTCCTAACGTTTGGGTTGTTGCACGCAAAATGACCACGAATCCGGTCGCACGTTCCGCCCAGCTTCTTTGCGCATGAGCTGCAGATGAATCCTGGGTTCTTGGCCTTGGTAGGGGAAGGCTCGCAGTGTTTTGAGAGTTCGTTAGTCAGGTAGTCGCCTGTGAGCGGCCTCTTCTTTGGCGGATTCTATTTCGCCGCGTCAAATTGCGTGAACACGGCTGAGACTGGCAGGGAAGATCACGTGGATGCAGCAGTGGACGCCCGGTTGGAGGAACTCGGTGTCTCGGAACCTCCAGCAGGTGAAGCCATGGCGGAGCGTGCCTCGGTAGTTAGCCAAAAACAGCTTACTGTTGCAAGACACGAAAGAGTACAATGGCATGTGATTGCGCTTGGTTAAAGTCAACACAAATGGCTAACTACCGCGAGACATGGAAACGTGGGAGATGCCGGACAGTGTCGAATCAACACTGTCTGCCATGGTGTCAATCGAAGAATCGATCAACACCGTCGATCGATTCATTGATGTTCGCCGGCCATCAATGCATTGATGGAAGGTGTAGATTGATTCATGGGTTTGATGCATGTGGCACCTAATGATCCACAAAAGCAGGATAAGCTGCAAATATACTTTTGTACGAAGCATAGCATGGTTCATCCTAAACAAAGCATCCACATAACCATGGTGGAATGACAGTTGGATGTCAGTCTATGGTTGCATATCAGCAACCACGTCATGTTGGTAGATGGCGTGCATCCTCATTGGATGTTAAGGCTGAGTCATGCCACATGGCATGACTGCGTGGCATGCAATGGCTGTACATGGGCGGTGCGTGAATGTGATAACGTGCAACACAACAAATTGAACTCAACCCCTCCGACATCCCTGCGAGATTCTGGGTGACCAGTGCCCGGGTCGTGAAACTCCGCAGTCGGCTGGATCCGAGTGCCCCTCGCGTGCGCAATCGGCATCGATGTTGCATCCATGCGGATCTATGTGCCGATGCCGATGTAGGTCTTCTCCATTGGGCATCAAGGGCAACTCTAACGCTGGCACAACTCTGGCATAACTCTGGCACAACTCTGGCATAACTCTCGCACGACTCTGGAACGACTCTGGCACAACTCTCACACGACTCTGGCATGACTTTGGCATAACTCAGGCACAACTCTGGCACAACTCTCACACGACTCTGGCATGACTTTGGCATAACTCAGGCACAACTCTGGCACAACTCTAGCACAACTGTGGTATAACTCTGGCACAACTCTGGCACAACTCTGGCACAACTCTGGCACAACCTTGGCACAACTGTGGCACAACTCTAGCACAACTCTGGCACAACTATGGCACATCTCTGGCACGACTCTGGCACGACTCTGGCATGACTCTGGCACAACTCTTGCACAACTCTGGCACAACTCTGCCACAACTCTGGTACAACTCTTGCACACATCTGGCACAACTCTGGCACAACTATGGCACAACTCTGGCACTACTCTATCACAACTGTGGCACAACTCTGGTACAAATCTGGCACAACTATGGCACAACTCAGGCACAACTCTGGCACAACTCTTGCACAACTCTGGCTAGACTCTCGCATAATCCTGGCAAAACTCTTGCACAACTCTTGCACAGCTCTGGCACAACTCTGGCACATCTCTGGCACGACTCTGGCACGACTCTGGCATCAGTCTGGCACGACTCTGGCACAACTCTGGCACAACTCTGGCACAACTCGGCACAACCCTGGCACAAATATGGCACAACTCTGGCACAACTCTGGCACAACTCAGGCACAACTCTAGCAAAACTCGGCCACAACTATGGCGCAACTCTCGCACACCTCTGGCACAACTCTGGCAGAACTCTGGCACAACTCTGGGACACCTCAGGCACAACTCTGGCACAACTCTGGCACAACTCTGGCATAACTCTGGCACGACTCTGGAACGACTCTGGAACGACTCTGGAATGACTCTGGCACAACTCTGGCATGACTCTGGCATAACTCTGGAACAACTCTGGCACAACTCAAGCACAACTGTGGTACAACTCTAGCACGGCTCTCGCACAACTCTGGCACAATTCTGGCATAACTCTGGCACAACTCTGGCACAACTCTGGCACAACTCTGGCACGTCTGTGGCACAACTCTGGCACGACTCTGGCACAACTCTGGCACAACTCTTGCAGAACTCTGGCACAATTCTGGCATAACTCTGGCACAACTCTGGCACAACTCTGGCACAACTCTGGCACGTCTGTGGCACAACTCTGGCACGAATCTGGCACAACTCTGGCACAACTCGACACAACTCCGCACAACTCTGGCAGAACTCTGGCACAAATCTGGCACAATTCTGGCACAACTCTAGCACAACTCTGGCACAACTCTGGTAGAACTCTGGCACAACTCTGGAACAACTATGGCACCACTCTGGAACAACTCTGGCACAACCCTAGCACCACTATGGAATAACTCTGGCACAACTTTGGCATAACCAAAGCACAACTCTGGCACATTTTGGCACAACTCTGGCACAACTCTGGCACAACTATGGCACAACCCTGGCACAACTCTGGCACAACTCTGGTACAACTCTGGCACAACTCTGGCACCACTCTGGGAGACCTGTGGCACAACTGTGGCACAACTCTGACACAACTCTGGCACAACTCTGGCACGACTTTGGCACAAGTCCGGCACGACTCTGGCACAACTCCAGCACAACTCTGGCACAACTTGGCACAGGTCTCGCAAAACTCTTGCACAACTCTGGCACAACTCTGGTATATCTCTGGCACAACTTTGGCACAACTCCGGCACGACTCTGGCACAACTCCAGCACAACTCTGGCACAACTTGGCACAGGTCTCGCAAAACTCTTGCACAACTCTGGCACAACTCTGGTATATCTCTGGCACAACTTTGGCACAACTTTGTCAAACCTTTGGCACAGCTTTGGCACAACTCTGTCACAACTCTGGCACAACTCTCGCACAACTCTGGCATAACTCTCGCATCACCCTGGCACAACGTTTGCAAAACTCTTGCACAACTCTAGCACAATACTGGCACAACTATGGCACAACTGTGGCACACCTCTGGCACAACTCTGCCACCACTCTGGCACAACTCTGACACCACTCTGGCAGGACTCTGGAATGACTCAGGCACAACTCTGGCACAACTCTGGCACAACTGTGGCACAACTCTGGCACAACTCTGGCACAACACTGGCACAACTCTGGCACAACTCTGGTATAACTCTGGCACAACTCAAGCATAATTCTGGGACAACTCTGGTACAACTCTGGCACAACTATGGGACAACTCTGGCACATCTCTGGCACGAATCTTGTACAACTCCGGCACAACTCTGGCACAAGTCTGGCACAACTTTGGCACAACGCGGCACAGCTCTGGCACACCTCCGGCACAACTCTGGAACAACTCTGGCACAACTCTGGCACAACTCCGGCACAACTCTGGCACAACTCTGGCACGACACTCGCACAAGTCTGGAACGACTCTGGCACAACTCTGGCTCAACTCTGGCACAACTCGGCACAACTCTGGCACAACTCTGGCACAAGTCTAGCCAAGTCTGGCACAACTCTGGCACAACTCTGGCACAGCTCTGGCACACCTCTGGCAGAACTCTGGCACAACTCTGGCACAACACTGGCACAACTCTGGCACAACTCTGGCATAACTCTGACACAACTCTGGCACACCTCTGGCACGACTCTGGCACAACTCCGGCACAACTCTGGCACAACTCTGGCACGACACTCGCACAAGTCTGGAACGACTCTGGCACAACTCTGGCTCAACTCTGGCACAACTCGGCACAACTCTGGCACAACTCTGGCACAAGTCTAGCCAAGTCTGGCACAACTCTGGCACAACTCTGGCACAGCTCTGGCACACCTCTGGCAGAACTCTGGCACAACTCTGGCACAACTCAGGCACAACTCTGGCACAACTTTGGCACAACTCTGGCACAACTCGAGCACGACTCTCCCACGACTATGGCACAACTCTGGCACCACTATGGCACAACTCTGGCACAACTCTGGCACAACTCTGGCACAACTCTGGTACAACTCTTGAACAACTCTGGCAGAACTCTGGCACAACTCTGGCACAACACTGGCACAACTCTGGCACAATATTGGCACAACTCTGGTACAACTCTGGCAAAACTCTGGCACAACTCTGGCACAACTCTGGCCGGACTCTGGCACAACTCTAGAACAACTCTAGCACAACTCTAGTACAACTTGGAACAACTCAGGCACAACTCTGGCATAACTCTGGCAAACCTCTGTCACAACTGTGGCATAACTTGAACATCTCTAGCACAACTATGGTAGAGCTCAAGCACAACTCTGGCACAACTCTGGCACAACTCTGGCACAACTCCGGCACAACTCTGGAATGGCTCTGGCACAACTCTTGCAAAACTCTTGGGACAACTCCGGCACAACTATGGCACAACTCTGGCATAACTCTGGCACGACTCTGGCACGACTCTGTCACGACTCTGGCACAACTCTGGCACAACTCTGGCAAAACTCTGGCACAACTCTGGCAGACCTCTGGCCCGACTCTGGCACAACTCTAGAACAACTATAGCACAACTCTGGTACAACTTGGAACAACTCATGCACAACTCTGGCATAACTCTGGCACACCTCTGTCACAACTGTGGCATAACTTGAACATCTCTATCTGGCACAACTCAGGCATCAAGCACAACTCTGGCACAACTCTGGCACACCTCTGGCACAACTCTGGCACAACTCTGGCACAACTCCGGCACAACTCTGGAATGGCTCTCGCACAACTCTTGCAAAACTCTTGGGACAACTCCGGCACAACTATGGCACAACTCTGGCATAACTCTGGCACGACTCTGGCACGACTCTGTCACGACTCAGGCACAACTCTGGCACAACTCCGGCACAACTCTCGCACAACTCTGGCACAACTCTGGTACAACTTTGCCAAAACTCTGGTACGACTCTTGCACAACATTGGCACAATTCTGGCACGACTCTGGCACAACTTTGGCACAATTTCGGCACAACTCTGGCACATCTCTACCACAACTCTGGCACAACTTTGGCATAACTCTGGCACAACTCTAGCACAACTCTGGAACGACTCTGGCATAACTAAGGCACAACTCAGGCACAACTCTCGCACAACTCTGGTACAACTCTGACACAACTCTGGCAGAACACTGGCTCAACTCTGGCAAAACTCTGGCACAACTCTAGCACAACTCTAGCACAACTCTGGCAGAACTCTGGCACAACTCTGGCACAACTATGGCACAACTCTGGCACGACTCAAGCACAACTCAGGCACAACTCTGGCAAAACTCTGGTACAACTTTGTCACATATCTGGCATAACACTGATACAACTCTGGCACAACTCTGGCACAACTCGCGAACAACTCTGGCACAACTCTAGCACAACTCTGGCACAACTCTGGCACACCTCTGGCACAACTCTGGCACAACTCTGGCACAACTCGCGAACAACTCTGGCACAACTCTAGCACAACTCTGGCACAACTCTGGCACACCTCTGGCACAACTCTGGCACTCTGGCACAACTCAAGCAAAACTCTGGCACAACTCTGGCACAACTCTGGCATCTCTCTGGCACAACTTTGGCACAACTCTTAAACAACTCTGGCATAACTCTGGCACGACTCTGGCACGACTCTGGCACGACTCAGGCACGACTCTGGCACGAATCTGGCACAACTCTGGCACAGCTCAGGCACAACTCTGGCACAACTCTGGTAAAACTCTGACACAACTCTGGCACAACACTGGCACAACTCTGGCACAACCCTGGCATAACTCTGGCACAACTCTGGCACAACTCTCGCACAACTCTGGCACGACTCTGGCATAACTCTAGAACAACTCTGGCACAACTCTAGAACAACTTGGCACAACGCAGGCACAGCTCTGGCAGAACTCTGGCGGAACTCTCACACAACTCCGGCACAACTCTAGCGCAACTATGGTACAACTCTGGCACAACTCTGGCACAATTCTGGCAGAACTCTGGCACAACCCTGGCACAACTCTTCCACAAGTCTGGCACAAGTCTGGCACATCTCTGGCATAACTCTGGCACATCTCTGGCAGAACTCTGGCACAATTTGGCACAACTCTGGCACAACTCTGGCACAACTCTGGCAAAACTCTGGCACAACTCTGGCACATCTCTGGTACAACTCTACAACAACTCTGGCACAACTCTGGTACAACTTGGAACAACTCATGCACAACTCTGGCATAACTCTGGCACACCTCTGTCACAACTGTGGCATAACTTGAACATCTCTAGCACAACTATGGTACAGCTCAAGCACACCTCTGGCACAACTCTGGCACAACTCTGGCACAACTCCGGCACAACTCTGGAATGGCTCTCGCACAACTCTTGCAAAACTCTTGGGACAACTCCGGCACAACTATGGCACAACTCTGGCACAACTCTGGCGCAACTCTCGCACAACTCTGGCACTACTCTGGCACAACTCTGGCGCAACTCTCGCACAACTCTGGCACTACTCTGGCACAACTCTGGCGCAACTCTCGCACAACTCTGGCACTACTCTGGCACAACTCTGGCGCAACTCTCGCACAACTCTGGCACTACTCTGGCACAACTCTGGCGCAACTCTCGCACAACTCTGGCACTACTCTGGCACAACTCTGGCGCAACTCTCGCACAACTCTGGCACTACTCTGGCACAACTCTGGCGCAACTCTCGCACAACTCTGGCACTACTCTGGCACAACTCTGGCGCAACTCTCGCACAACTCTGGCACTACTCTGGCACAACTCTGGCGCAACTCTCGCACAACTCTGGCACTACTCTGGCACAACTCTGGCGCAACTCTCGCACAACTCTGGCACTACTCTGGCACAACTCTGGCGCAACTCTCGCACAACTCTGGCACTACTCTGGCACAACTCTGGCGCAACTCTCGCACAACTCTGGCACTACTCTGGCACAACTCTGGCGCAACTCTCGCACAACTCTGGCACTACTCTGGCACAACTCTGGCGCAACTCTCGCACAACTCTGGCACTACTCTGGCACAACTCTGGCGCAACTCTCGCACAACTCTGGCACTACTCTGGCACAACTCTGGCGCAACTCTCGCACAACTCTGGCACTACTCTGGCACAACTCTGGCGCAACTCTCGCACAACTCTGGCACTACTCTGGCACAACTCTGGCGCAACTCTCGCACAACTCTGGCACTACTCTGGCACAACTCTGGCGCAACTCTCGCACAACTCTGGCACTACTCTGGCACAACTCTGGCGCAACTCTCGCACAACTCTGGCACTACTCTGGCACAACTCTGGCGCAACTCTCGCACAACTCTGGCACTACTCTGGCACAACTCTGGCGCAACTCTCGCACAACTCTGGCACTACTCTGGCACAACTCTGGCGCAACTCTCGCACAACTCTGGCACTACTCTGGCACAACTCTGGCGCAACTCTCGCACAACTCTGGCACTACTCTGGCACAACTCTGGCGCAACTCTCGCACAACTCTGGCACTACTCTGGCACAACTCTGGCGCAACTCTCGCACAACTCTGGCACTACTCTGGCACAACTCTGGCGCAACTCTCGCACAACTCTGGCACTACTCTGGCACAACTCTGGCGCAACTCTCGCACAACTCTGGCACTACTCTGGCACAACTCTGGCGCAACTCTCGCACAACTCTGGCACTACTCTGGCACAACTCTGGCGCAACTCTCGCACAACTCTGGCACTACTCTGGCACAACTCTGGCGCAACTCTCGCACAACTCTGGCACTACTCTGGCACAACTCTGGCGCAACTCTCGCACAACTCTGGCACTACTCTGGCACAACTCTGGCGCAACTCTCGCACAACTCTGGCACTACTCTGGCACAACTCTGGCGCAACTCTCGCACAACTCTGGCACTACTCTGGCACAACTCTGGCGCAACTCTCGCACAACTCTGGCACTACTCTGGCACAACTCTGGCGCAACTCTCGCACAACTCTGGCACTACTCTGGCACAACTCTGGCGCAACTCTGGTACAACTCTGGCACAACATTGGCACAATTCTGGCACGACTCTGGCACAAATCTGGCACAACTCTGGCACAACTCAGGCACAACTCTGGCACAACTCGGCACAACTCAGGCACAACTCTGGCATAACTCTGGCACAACTCAGACACAACTTCGGCACAACTCTGGCACAACTATGGTACAACTCTGGCACAACTCTGGCACAACTCTGGCACAACTCTGGCACAACTCTAGGACAACTCTCGCACAACTCTGGCACAACTCTGGCCCGACTCTGGCACAACTCTAGAACAACTCTAGCACAACTCTCGTACAACTTGGCACAACTCAGGCACAACTCTTGCATAACTCTGGCACACCTCTGTCACAACTCTGGCATAACTCGCACATCTCTGGCACAACTATGGTACAGCTCAAGCACAACTCTGGCTCAACTCTGGCACAACTCTGGCACAACTGTGGCACAACTCTGGAATGGCTCTGGCACAACTCTGGCAAAACTCTTGGGATAACTCCGGCACAACTGTGGCACAACTCTCGCACAACTCTGGCACGACTCTGGCACAACTCTGGCACGACTCTGGCACAACTCTTGCACAACTCTGGCACAACTCTGGCACAACTCTGGCACAACTCTGGTAGAACTCTGCCAAAACTCTGGCACAACCTTAGCACAACTTTGGCACAAATCTGGCACGACTCTGGCACGACTCTGGCACGACTCAGGCCCAACTATGGCACAACTCAAGCAAAACTCCGACACAACTCTGGCACAACTCTTACACAACTCTGGCACAACTCTGGCACGTCTCTGGCACACCTCTCGCACAACTCTGGCATATTTTGGCACAACTCTAGCACAACTCTGGCACAAGTCTTGCACAACTCTGGCACAACTCTGGCACAACTCTGGCACAACTCTGGCACACCTCTCGCACAACTCTGGCATACTTTGGCACAACTCTAGCACAACTCTGGCACAAGTCTTGCACAACTCTGGCACAACTCTGGCACAACTCTGGCACAACTCTCGCACAACTCTTGCACAACTCTGGCACAACTCTGGCATAGCTCTGGTACAACTCTGGCATAACTCTGGCACAACTCTTGCACAACTTTGGCACAACTCTGTCACAACTCTGGCACAACTTTGGCACAACTCTGTCACAACTCTGGCACAACTCTGGAAGAACTCTAGGACAACTCTGGCATAACTCTCGCATAACCCTGGGACAACTTTTGCAAAACTCTGGCACAATTCTAGCACAACACTAGCACAACTCCGGCACAACTATGGCACACCTCTGGCACAACTCTGCCACCACTCTGGCACAACTCTGGCACAACTCTGGCACAACTCTTGCACAACTCTGGCACAACTCTGGCACAACTCTGGCACAACTCTGGCACAACTATGGCACAACTCTAGCACAACTCTGGCACAACACGGCACAGCTCCAGCACACCTATGGCATAAGTCTGGAACAACTCTCGAACAACTCTCGCACAACTCTGGCACAACTCTGGCACAACTTTGGCACAACGCTGGCACAACTCTGGCATAAATCTGTCACAACTCTTTCTCGACTCTGGCATCACTCTGGCACGACATTGGCAATACACTGGCACAACTCAGGCACAACTCTGGCACAACTCTGGTACAGCTCTGACACAACTCTGGCACAACACTGGCACAACTCTGGCACAACTCTGGCACAACTCTGGCACAACTCTGGCACAACTCAGGCACAACTCTGGCACAACTCTGGTACAGCTCTGACACAACTCTGGCACAACACTGGCACAACTCTGGCACAACTCTGGCACAACTCTGGCACAACTCTGGCACAACTTTGGCACAACTCTGTCACAACTCTGGAACGACTCTGGCACAACTAAAGCACAACTCAGGCACAACTCTGGCACAACTCTGGTACAACTCTGACGCAACTCTGGCACAACACTGGCACAACTCTGGCAAAACTCTGGCACAACTCTGGCACAACTCTAGCAAAACTCTGGCAGAACTCTGGCTTAACTCTGGCACAACTATGGCACAACTCTGGCACAACACAAGCACAACTCAGGCACAACTCTGGCAAAACTCTGGTACAACTCTGACACAACTCTGGCATAACACTGACACAACTCCTGCACAACTCTGGCACAACTCGGGAACAACTCTGGCACAACTCTGGCACAACTCTGGCACAACTCTGGCACACCTCTGGCACAACTCTGGCACTCTGGCACAACTCAAGTTCAACTCTGGCACAACTCTGGCACAACTTTGGCATATCTCTGGCACAACTTTGGCACAACTCTTAAACAACTCTGGCATAACTCTGGCACAACTCTCGCACAACTCTCGCACAACTCTCGCACAACTCTCGCACAACTCTCGCACAACTCTCGCACAACTCTCGCACAACTCTCGCACAACTCTCGCACAACTCTCGCACAACTCTCGCACAACTCTCGCACAACTCTCGCACAACTCTCGCACAACTCTCGCACAACTCTCGCACAACTCTCGCACAACTCTCGCACAACTCTCGCACAACTCTCGCACAACTCTCGCACAACTCTCGCACAACTCTCGCACAACTCTCGCACAACTCTCGCACAACTCTCGCACAACTCTCGCACAACTCTCGCACAACTCTCGCACAACTCTCGCACAACTCTCGCACAACTCTCGCACAACTCTCGCACAACTCTCGCACAACTCTCGCACAACTCTCGCACAACTCTCGCACAACTCTCGCACAACTCTCGCACAACTCTCGCACAACTCTCGCACAACTCTCGCACAACTCTCGCACAACTCTCGCACAACTCTCGCACAACTCTCGCACAACTCTCGCACAACTCTCGCACAACTCTCGCACAACTCTCGCACAACTCTCGCACAACTCTCGCACAACTCTCGCACAACTCTCGCACAACTCTCGCACAACTCTCGCACAACTCTCGCACAACTCTCGCACAACTCTCGCACAACTCTCGCACAACTCTCGCACAACTCTCGCACAACTCTCGCACAACTCTCGCACAACTCTCGCACAACTCTCGCACAACTCTCGCACAACTCTCGCACAACTCTCGCACAACTCTCGCACAACTCTCGCACAACTCTCGCACAACTCTCGCACAACTCTCGCACAACTCTCGCACAACTCTCGCACAACTCTCGCACAACTCTCGCACAACTCTCGCACAACTCTCGCACAACTCTCGCACAACTCTCGCACAACTCTCGCACAACTCTCGCACAACTCTCGCACAACTCTCGCACAACTCTCGCACAACTCTCGCACAACTCTCGCACAACTCTCGCACAACTCTCGCACAACTCTCGCACAACTCTCGCACAACTCTCGCACAACTCTCGCACAACTCTCGCACAACTCTCGCACAACTCTCGCACAACTCTCGCACAACTCTCGCACAACTCTCGCACAACTCTCGCACAACTCTCGCACAACTCTCGCACAACTCTCGCACAACTCTCGCACAACTCTCGCACAACTCTCGCACAACTCTCGCACAACTCTCGCACAACTCTCGCACAACTCTCGCACAACTCTCGCACAACTCTCGCACAACTCTCGCACAACTCTCGCACAACTCTCGCACAACTCTCGCACAACTCTCGCACAACTCTCGCACAACTCTCGCACAACTCTCGCACAACTCTCGCACAACTCTCGCACAACTCTCGCACAACTCTCGCACAACTCTCGCACAACTCTCGCACAACTCTCGCACAACTCTCGCACAACTCTCGCACAACTCTCGCACAACTCTCGCACAACTCTCGCACAACTCTCGCACAACTCTCGCACAACTCTCGCACAACTCTCGCACAACTCTCGCACAACTCTCGCACAACTCTCGCACAACTCTCGCACAACTCTCGCACAACTCTCGCACAACTCTCGCACAACTCTCGCACAACTCTCGCACAACTCTCGCACAACTCTCGCACAACTCTCGCACAACTCTCGCACAACTCTCGCACAACTCTCGCACAACTCTCGCACAACTCTCGCACAACTCTCGCACAACTCTCGCACAACTCTCGCACAACTCTCGCACAACTCTCGCACAACTCTCGCACAACTCTCGCACAACTCTCGCACAACTCTCGCACAACTCTCGCACAACTCTCGCACAACTCTCGCACAACTCTCGCACAACTCTCGCACAACTCTCGCACAACTCTCGCACAACTCTCGCACAACTCTCGCACAACTCTCGCACAACTCTCGCACAACTCTCGCACAACTCTCGCACAACTCTCGCACAACTCTCGCACAACTCTCGCACAACTCTCGCACAACTCTCGCACAACTCTCGCACAACTCTCGCACAACTCTCGCACAACTCTCGCACAACTCTCGCACAACTCTCGCACAACTCTCGCACAACTCTCGCACAACTCTCGCACAACTCTCGCACAACTCTCGCACAACTCTCGCACAACTCTCGCACAACTCTCGCACAACTCTCGCACAACTCTCGCACAACTCTCGCACAACTCTCGCACAACTCTCGCACAACTCTCGCACAACTCTCGCACAACTCTCGCACAACTCTCGCACAACTCTCGCACAACTCTCGCACAACTCTCGCACAACTCTCGCACAACTCTGGCATAACTCTGGCACAAGTCTAGCACAACTCTGGCACCACTCTGAGAGAACTCTGGCACAACTCTTGCACAACTCGGCACAACTCTGGAACAACTATGGCACAACTCTGGCACAACTCTGGCACAACTCTTGCTCAACTCTGGCACAACTCGGGCACAACTCTGGCAAAACTCTGGCACAACTCTGGCACACCTCTGCCACAACTCTGGCAGAACTCAGGCACAACTCTTGCACAACTCTGGCACAACTATGGCACAACTCTGGCACAACTATCGCACAACTCTGGCACACCTCTGGCACAACTCTTGCACATTTTGGCACAACTCTGGTACAACTCTGGCACAACTCTGGCACAACTCTGGCACAACTCTGGCACAACTCTGGCACAACTCTGGAACAACTCTGGCACAACTCTGGCACAACTCTGGTACAACTCTGGCAAAACTCTGGCACAACTCTAGCGCAACTCTGGCACAACTATGGCTGAACTCTGGCACAACTTTGGCACAACTATGGCACAACTCTCGCACAACTCTGGCACGACTCTGGCACAAGTCTGGAACGACTCTTGCACAACTCTGGCACAACTCTGGCACAACTCTGGCACAACTCTGGCACAACTCTGGCACAACT
>SZWC01004761.1:100027-124484 GCA_023375785.1 Penium margaritaceum | reverse complement strand
GCACAAGTCTGGAACAACTCTGGCACAACTCTGGCACACCTCTGGTTCAACTGTGGCACAACTCTGGCACAACTCTGGCACAACTCTGGCACACCTCTGCAACAACTCTGGCAAAACTCAGGCACAACTCTGGAACAACTTTGGCACAACTATGGCACAACTCTAGCACAACTCTCGCACAACTCTGGCACACCTCTGGCACAACTCTCGCACATTTTGGCACAACTCTGGTACAACTCTGGCACAACTCTGGCACCACTCTGGCACAACTCTGGCACAACTCTGGCATAACTCTGGAACATCTCTGACACAACTCTGGCACAACGCTGGCACAACTCTGGCACAACTCACGCACAACTCTGGCACAACTCTGGCACAACTCTGGCACAACTCTAGCGCAGCTCTAGCACAACTATGGGAGAACTCTGGCACAACTTTTGCACAACTATGGCACAACTCTGGCACAACTCTGGCACGACTCTGGCACAAGTCTGGAACGACTCTTGCACAACTCTGGCACAACTCTGGGACAACGCGGCACAGCTCTGGCACAACCATGGCACAACTCTGGCACAACTCTGGCACAACTCTGGCACAACTCTGGCACAACTTGAACACAATTCTGGCACAACACTGGCACAACTCTGACACACCTCTGGCACAACTCTGGCAAACTCTGGCACAACTCAGGCACAACTTTGGCAAAACTCTGGCACAACTCTGGCACAACTCTGGCACAACTGTGGCACATCTCTGGCACACCTCTGGATTAACTCTGGCAAATTTTGGCACAACTCTAGCACAACTCTGGCACAAGTCTGGCACAACTCTGGCACAACTCTGGCACAACTCTGGTACAACTCTGGCACAACTCTGGCACAACTCTGGCGCACCTCTGCCACAACTCTGGCAAAACTCAGGCACAACTCTGGCACAACTCTGGCACAACTATGGCACAACTCTGGCACAACTCTCGCACAACTCTGGCACACCTCTGGCACAACTCTCGCACATTTTGGCACAACTCTGGTACAACTCTGGCACAACTCTAGCACAACTCTGGCACAACTCTGGCACAAATCTGGCATAACTCTGGAACAACTCTGGCACAAATCTGGCACAACGCTGGCAAAACTTTGGCACAACTCTGGCACAACTTTGGCACAAGTCTGGCACAACTCTGGCACAACTCTAGCGCAACTCTGGCACAACTATGGGAGAAGTCTGGCACAACTTTTGCACAACTATGGCACAACTCTGGCACAACTCTGGCACGACTCTGGCACAAGTCTGGCACGACTCTTGCACAACTCTGGCACAACTCTGGCACAATGCGGCACAACTCTAGCACAACCATGGCACAACTCTGGCACAACTCTGGCACAACTCTGGCACAACTTGGGCACAATTCTGGCACAACACTGGCACAACTCTGACACACCTCTGGAACAACTCTGGAAAACTCTGGCACAACTCAGGCACAACTCTGGCACAACTCTGGCACAACTATGGCACAACTCTGGCACAACTCTGGCACATCTATGGCACACCTCTGGCACAACTCTGGCACATTTTGGCACAACTCTAGCACAACTCTGGCAGAAGTCTGGCACAACTCTGGCACAACTCTGGCACAACGCTGGCACAACTCTGGCACAACTCTGGCACAACTTGGGCACAATTCTGGCACAACACTAGCACAACTCTGACACACCTCTGGCACAACTCTGGCAAACTCTGGCACAACTCAAGCACAACTCTGGCACAACTCTGGCACAACTCTGATATAATTGTGGCACAACTCTGGCACAACTCTGGCACGACTCTGGCACAAGTCTGGCACGACTCTGGCACAACTCTGGCACAACTCTGGCACAGCTCTGGCACAACTCTGGCACAACTCTGGCCCAACTCTGGCTGAACCCTGGCACAACTCTTGCATAACCCTGGCACAACTCTTGTACAACTCTGGCACAACGCTGGCACAACTCTGGCACAACTCTGGCACAACTTGGGCACAATTCTGGCACAACACTAGCACAACTCTGACACACCTCTGGCACAACTCTGGCAAACTCTGGCACAACTCAAGCACAACTCTGGCACAACTCTGGCACAACTCTGATATAATTGTGGCACAACTCTGGCACAACTCTGGCACGACTCTGGCACAAGTCTGGCACGACTCTGGCACAACTCTGGCACAACTCTGGCACAGCTCTGGCACAACTCTGGCACAACTCTGGCCCAACTCTGGCTGAACCCTGGCACAACTCTTGCATAACCCTGGCACAACTCTTGTACAACTCTGGCACAACGCTGGCACAACTCTGGCACAACTCTGGCACAACTTGGGCACAATTCTGGCACAACACTAGCACAACTCTGACACACCTCTGGCACAACTCTGGCAAACTCTGGCACAACTCAAGCACAACTCTGGCACAACTCTGGCACAACTCTGATATAATTGTGGCACAACTCTGGCACAACTCTGGCACGACTCTGGCACAAGTCTAGCACGACTCTGGCGCAATTCTGGCACAACTATGGCACAACTATGGCACAACTCGGCACAACTCTGGCACAATTCTGGCACAACTCTGGCACAACTCTGGCACAACTCTGGCACAACTCTGGCACAACTCTGGCACAACTCTGGCGCAACTGTGGAACAACTCTGGCACAATTCTGGCACAACTCTGGCACAACTCTGGCACAACTCTGGCACAATTCTGGCACAACTCTGGCACAACTCTGGCACAAGTATGGCACAACTCTGGCACAACTCTGGGAGACCTCTTGCACATGTTTGGCACAACTATTGCAAAAATCTGGCACAACTATGGCACGACTCTGATACAAGTCTGGCACGAGTCTGGCACAACTCTGGCACGACTCTGGCACAACTCGGCACCACTCTTGCACAACTATGGCACAACTCTGGCACAACTTAGGCACAATTCTGGCACAACTGTGGCACAACTCAGGCACAACTCTGGCACAACTGTGGCATAACGCTTGCACACCTCTGACACAACTCAGGCACAACTCTGGCACAACTCTGGCACAACTCTGGTACAACTCTGGCACAACTCTTGCACAACTCTGGCACAACTCTGGCACAACTATGGCACAACTCTGGCACAACTCTGGCACAACTCTGGCACAACTCTGGCACAGCTCTGGCACAACTCTGGCACAACTCTAACACACCTCTGACGAGGTATGGACAATGGAGGCCATTTCATGCACTAGTGTTGTAGTGTGTGCCTTGAGTGTGCTCTCTTGGAGGGAGTGCTTCACACTCATCCTTACACTCCTTGCATGGTGTATGAGAAGAGTGTACTTTTGTCCTATATGGCCGATTATTTCTTTTCTTTGGAAGGACCTCAGTGCGTGGGGCCAGTGTATGTGACAAGTGCACTGAGTCACCATACGAAAGTTCACTAAGAGGGCACTAAGTGCGCTGGTTTGTATCATGTGTCCCGGATGATCTTTCTTTTTGTCTTATATCCTAAAAAAATCTCCTTCTTAGGGAGGGTCTCAGTGCGTGGGGCTAGTGTATGTTACAAGTGGTCTAAGTCGCCATACAAAAATACACTAAGAGCGCGCTCAGTGCGCTAGTTTGTCTCATGTGTACAAGATGATCATGCTTTTTGTCTCATATGGCCAAACAATCCTCTTCTTTGGGGAGGACCTCAGTGCGTGGGGCTAGGGTATGTGACAAGTGCGTTCGGTCGTCATACAAAATCACACTAGGAGTACACTGAGTGTGTTATTTTGTCTTATGTGTTCATGCATTCCATCAGCATACTAATATCCACGTGTTTTCATGTAGTGAGCTCTTATCTTATCTGGGAGATAAGTATTCATGACCGCAAAGGATGTAGTGTGCTCGGATAGTGTGTATGGACAGTGGGTTCAATGTGCACATGAGATACGAATTGAAGATAAATGTTCATTTCATTTTTCATTTTCCATGAGAAGACATTAATTTATCGTTTTCTACTTATATTACATTTTACTTTGCATTTAGACTCTGATTTGGCATTTGTGGCTATGTTTTGGAGAGTTATTATTGCATTGTAATCATGATAGTAATTTCTCAGCTAATTTGTAGGTGATTGTGCAGGTTTTGACTTTTTCAACGGTGTTTGTAGCTTATCACAACTAGGATTTCCTTTTGGACATAGTAATGTCCAAGAGGTTTCATTTTTGTATCACTGTGCTACATTTAGCTTAAGGTCCGGTTGACTGTTTTATGATCTTGCTATCTGATCCGTTCGGTGGTACCATCTAAGCTTGCATCGCCGTTGGCTGATCGCATCAATCATGCTTCCATTTCAGACGTGCTTCTCGTTGCCATGCGACTTGCGCACTACAAAACCATGACGGTCGTCTATTTGCCAACGACAACCGTCTCGTTTGAACGTTTCTTGATACTCTTGTCATTTCCTTCAGGAGCGAGCCTGATTCGTGCCTCATCCTCGCAAGGTGTTCCTATAAGAGACCTCAGTGTACGGGGGTAGTGTATGTGGCCAGTGAACTCAAGATGCGTGGGAAAGTGCACTTATCACAAACTCAGTGTGCAGTCGCTTTTACAAAAATCGCTCTATCGCGAGATGGATGACCAGGTAAACCTTCGGAGTTTGCAATACAAGACTGGTGATCATTGGTTGCAAACCTTGATAACGGAAACGTTGCAATCGGCTCACTCTGAAGTGGAAACCGATCATTGAAAGGAGCCAATCCGCTGACGGATTACATATTGCGCTCGGCCGAGCCTTTGCGAAAGTTGCCAGTTTAGAGAGGATCCATTTCTATGTTGGTTGCACTCCTTTTGATATCAAGCGAAGCCTTTTCATTGGATGTCTGTCACAGGCATGGTGAAAGCTCACTTAGAGTCGAATGTTAAAGAATATACATAGAAAACCGATCATGTCTCACACGTTTGCTTCACCGGTCCGTAGATAAGATACGCTGAAAGGTTCGGACCCGTACGCTCAAAGTCTGAAAAAATACCTTGTACAATGATACGCATAGCCTAAGAGCCAAAGACTAGAGTCTAGACATTGTTTTCCAACATTACTGATATGCATTGAGAACTCGTCGTGATGAGAACTCATGAACTGGTCTTAGATACGGTGAACAGCGTGCCTCCCCAGGATCTACGGCTTGCTGGAAGATACGACAAGATGAATTTTGGAACACAGGGAATTCTAACATAGATGTTACGGAAATCTTATCAAACCTTGATCGTTTGCGGGAAGCGAACATCGCAAACTAACTTGGACTAGAGCTGAAATGAATCGCACACCGAGTGTGTGATAAGTGCACTTCGTCACACGAATTGAACACACTCGCCCATACACACCATTCATCGCACTAGGGGGTCCTATAATCAGGACGACAAATCATCGACTATCGACGGCAATCGATTGTACGAAACAAAATCGAATCGAGCAGCTCTCCCTCAGTGAAGCAATTGACGGCCGTCAACTTTCGAAGGAAGACATCGCAACAAAGCTTATCGTGGGCCGCTCGAGCGGACCGATCCAGAGGCATATTAGCCTCAGTAAACAGGCGCAATGCAGGAAAATTTGGATGTTACGTACTGACGGATCAGGTGCACAATAAAGACAATTATAGGTCAATATCCAGACTGGATACTATTGTGTCGTTTTGAGAAGAAGAACACACCAAGAGAAGAATGAAAAATCTCGTAGGCTAAATGGTGTTTGTATTGCTATAAATCAAAAATGTTAAGATAGAGTGAGTGAATGGGTGAGTGAGTGGGTGAGAGAGAGAAAGAGAGAGAGAGAGAGAGAGAGAGAGAGAGAGATTGAGAGAGATAAAGATAAAGAGGGATGGAGAGAAAGAGATAGAGAGAGAGAGGGGGGGTATAGATGTACAGTTAGGGCAGATAGATGTAAACGTTTGAGAGCGCACTATCTAGGTGCACTCGTAACAGATTGCATGGTCTTAGTGCATACACTCAAAGTGCACTAGGAGAGTGCACTTGAACATCAGTGTGTGATTTGTCCACCATTGGACATTTATGCCTCTGACACAACTCTAGCACAACTCAGGCACAACTCTGGCACAACTCTGGCAAAACTCTGGCACAACTCTGGCACAACTATGGCACAACTCTGGCACAACACTGGCACAACTCTGGCACAACTATGGCACAACTCTGGCACGACTCTGGCACGACTCTGGCATGACTCTGGCACAACTCTGGCACAACTCTGGCAAAACTCTGGCACAACTCTGGTACAACAATGGCACAACTCTGGCACAACTCTAGCACAACTCTGGCACAACTCTGGCACAACTCTCGCACAACTCTCGCATAACCCTGGCACAACGCTTGCACAACTCTGGCACAAATCTGGCACAACTCTGGCACAACTCTGGCACAACTCTGGCACAACTCTGGCACAACTCTGGCACAACTCTGGCACAACTCTGGCACAACTCTGGCACAACTCTGGCACAACTCTGGCACAACTCTGGCACAACTCTGGCACAACTCTGGTACAACTCTGGCACAATTCTGGCACAACTCTGGCACAACTCTGGCACAACGCTCGCACAACTCTCGCATAACCCTGGCACAACGCTTGCACAACGCTTGCACAACTCTGGCACAACTCTTGCACAACTCTGGCACAACTCTGGCAAAACTCTGCCACAACTCTGGCACACCTCTGGCACAACTCTGGAACAACTCTGGCACAACTCTGCTACAACTCTGGTACAACTCTGGCACACCTATGGGAGAACTCTGGCACAACTCTGGCACAACTCTGGCACAACTCTGGCACAACTCTGGCACACCTCTGACAGAAATCTAGCACAACTCTGGCATAACCCTGGCACAACTCTGGCACAACTCTGGCACAACTCTGACACAACTCTGGCACAACTATGGTACAACTCTGGCACAACTCTGGCACAACTCTGGTACAACTCTGGCACAACTCTGGGAGAACTCTGGCACAACTCTGGCACAACTCTGGAATAATTGTGGCACAAATCTGGCACAGCTTTTGCACAACTCTGGCAGCACTTTGGCACAACTCTGGCACAATGTGGCACAAATCTGGCACAACTATGGCACAACTCCAGAATGCATTTGGCATAACTACAGCACAACACTTGCACAACTCTGGCACACATCTGGCACAGCTCTGGCACAACTCTGGCACAACTCTGGCACAACTCTGACACAATTCTGGCAAAACTCTGGAACAATGCTTGTAGAACTCTGGGACAACTCTTGCACAACGCAGGAACAACTCTGTCACAACTCTGGCACAACTGGCAAAACCCTAGCACAACCCTGGCACAACTCTGGCACAACTCGGGCACAACTCCGGCACAACTCTGGCACAACTCTGGCACAACTCTGGCACAACTGTGGCACAACTCTGTCACAACTCTGGCACAACTCTGGCACAGCTCTGGCACAACTCTGGCACAACTCTGGTACAACTCTGGCAAAACTCTGGCACAACTCTAGGAAAACTCTGGCACAATTTTGGCACAACTCTGTAACAACTCTGGCACAACTCTGGCACGACTGTGGCACGACGCTGGCATGACTCTGGCACAACTGTGGCACAACTCTGGCACAACTCAGGCACAACCCTGGCACAACTCTGGCAAAACTCTGGCATAACTATGGCACAACCCTGGCTCAACTTTGGCACAACTCTGGCACGTCTCTGGCAAAACTCTGGCTCAACTCTGGCACAACTCTGGCACAACTCTAGCACAACTCGGCACAACTCTGGCACAACTCTGGCAGAACCCCGGCACAACTCTGGCACAACTCTGGCACACCTCTGACACAACTCTGGCAGAACTCTGGCAGAACCCTGGCACAAATCTGGCACAACTCTGGCACAACTCTGGCACAACTCTAGCACAACTATGGTACAACTCTGGCACAACTGTGGCACAACTCTGGTACAACTCTGGCACAACTCTGGCACAACTCTGGAATAATTCTGGCACAACTATGGCATAACTCTTGCACACCTCTGGCAGAACTCTGGCACAACTCTGGTGCAACTCTGGCACAACTCTGGGACAACTCTGGCACAACTGTGGCACAACTCTGGCACAACTCCGGCACAACTCTGGCACAAGTCTGCCATAACTCTGGCACAACTCTGGCACAACTCTGGCAAAACTCTGGAATAACTGTGGCACAACTCTGGCACAGCTTTTGCACAGCTCTGGCACCACTATGGCACAACTCTGGCACAATGTGGCACAACTCTGGCACAACTCTGGCACAACTATGGCACAACTCCAGAATACATTTTGCACAACTCCGGCACAACTCTTGCACAACTCTGGCACAAATCTGGCACAGCTCTGGCACAACTCTGGCACAGCTCTGGCACAACTCTGACACAATTCTGGCACAACTCTGGAACAATGATGGCACAACTCTGGGACAACTCTTGCACAACGCTGGAACAACTCTGTCACAACTCTGGCACAACTCTGGCACAACTGGCACAACTCTGTCACAACCCTGGCACAACTCTGGCACAACTTGGGCACAACTCTGGCACAACTGTGGCACAACTGTGGCACAACTCTGGCACAATAATGGCACAACTGTGGCACAACTCTTTCACAACTCTGGCACAACTCTGGCACAGCTCTAGCACAACTCTGGCACAACTCTGGTACAATTCTGGCAAAACTCTGGCACAACTCTAGGGAAACTCTGGCACAATTTTTGGCACAACTCTGTAACAACTCTGGCACAACTCTGGCATGACTCTGGCACGACCCTGGCATGACTCTGGCACAAATGTGGCACAACTCTGGCACAACTCTGGCACAACTCTGGCAGAACTCTGGCATAACTCTGGCACAACCCTGGCACAACTTTAGCCCAACTCTGGCACGGCTCTGGCACAACTCTGGCACAACTCTGGCACAACTCTGGCACAACTCTGACACAACTCGGCACAACTCTGGCACAACTCTGGCAGAATCCCTGCACAACTCTGGCACAACCCTGGCACAACTCTGGCACAACTCTGGCACAACTCCGGCACAACTCTGGCACAACTCTGGCACAACTCTGGGACAACTCTGGCACAACTCTGGCACAACTCTGGCATGACTCTGGCACGACCCTGGCATGACCCTGGCACAACTGTGGCACAACTCTGGCACAACTCTGGCACAACTCCGGCACAACTCTGGCACAACTCTGGCACAACTCTGGGACAACTCTGGCACAACTCTGGCACAACTCTGGCATGACTCTGGCACGACCCTGGCATGACCCTGGCACAACTGTGGCACAACTCTGGCACAACTCTGGCACAACTCCGGCACAACTCTGGCACAACTCTGGCACAACTCTGGGACAACTCTGGCACAACTGTGGCACAACTCTGGCACAAGTCTGCCATAACTCTGGCACAACTCTGGTACAACACTGGCACAACTCTGGCACGACCCTGGCACAAGTCAGGCACGACTCTGGCACAACTCTGGCACAACTCTGGCACAACTCTGGCACAACTCTGGCACAACTCTGGCACAACTCTGGCACAACTCTGGCACAACTCTTGCACAACTCTGGTACAACTCTGGCACAACTCTGTTACAACTCTGGCATGACTCTGGCACGACTCTGGCATGACTCTGGCAGGACTCTGGCACAACTCTGCCGGAACTCTGGTACAACTCTGGGACAACTCTGGCATTACTCTGGTACAACTCTGGCACAACTCTGGCACAACTCTAGCACAACTCTGGCGCAACCATGGCACAACTCTGGCATAACTCTGGCACAACGCTGGCAAAATTCTAGCACAACTCTGGCACGTTTCTGGCACAACTCTAGTACAACTCTAGCACAACGTTGGCACAACTCTGGCACAACTATGTGTCAGAATATTGCTTGGGCTTCCGGTGAGTGGACGCGGTTTCAGGGATGAGCGTTGGAGGTTAGTGCAGAAGTACGAGCAGAAACGGGGTGGAAACAGCAATGGAAATAGGAATTGAGGCGGAAGCAAGAAGAAAGCGGAAGAATGTGGTGTGGGCGCAGCACAAGAGGTGCGGGCGCTGAGGAGATACAGAGTTAAGTGGACGCAAAACATTGGAGAGAAGGGCGGAAGCTTCCTCAAAGGTGCAGGCGTTGCTAATGTATGAGTGTTGTTAGCACGATGGAGCTGGGCGCCGTGCGAGAGCACGGGCGCTGAGAAGAGAGGAAAGGCAAAGGGACTGGAGGCGGCCCAAAGGGCGAGCGTGATGAGGAATCAAATGGATTGATAACTCAAACGAATACAAGCACTACAAATAGGTAGCAACCTAGACTAGCGCGCTTCGGTGAGCGGGCACAATAGTGAAGTGGCGACTCGGGCAAGAGAGAGAGGGAGCGCCACGAGACCACGCTTTGGCTTTGCTAGCGGCACGCATAGGGGAGTGACGTGCGCAGGATCGATCTCCGCAGGTGCATTTGCCTTGACCGTTGTTGCACGAATCCGTTGGCTTGGTAGTGGCGAGGTTCGCACAATTGTCGGTCGTGAGACCGTTTGGACTTTGGTCTTGTGACTTTTGAGACGAACCTGCGCTGTCACTCTTTATTTTCTCATTGGCTGTACCCCTTGAAGCAATCTCCGAGATAATGTCCGAAACCCCCCTTAGATCGGGAGAGGGGTGCAAGCCTTGAAAGGTAGGCCTGGGAGTCCTGCTTCTGTAGAGGCACAGCACGGAGAGAGCTTGGGAGGTTTTGGAGGCGGTGGACGCCTCAGTACTAGGTTGTAAAGGGAGGAGAGAAAACCTGGTCGGTGCATCAGTTTGTGAGCAGTGTCAGTGAGTGCAGTGGCGGAAGGGACGTCAGTAGAGGGGCAGGCAAAGGTTGACAGTAGTACGGAGGTGATCTCAACAGGGTTACTGTGAGGCAGTGTAGGCTTGCAGTAGGAGGTGGATCGGTTCCGATCACACACCCACATAGTCCTTGGACTCAGCCCATACTTGGGTCTGCGCAAGTTGTGAGCGGTGACAACTCGGCGGAGGCATGCGGTCCAGATCTGCGAGATCATGTGATGCGTCTGCATGAAGTGGTTGGATTCTTTCAGTAGACGGTTGATGAGGAGTTTGCCGTGGGCGAGGGCTGCGGTTAGCAGTATACTGTGGGTCATGCAGTAGTTTGTGAGGAAGGTGTGCAGGGGTGCATGAGCAGTGTTGGTCTGTCAAAGTGTTTGGTCTGTCAAAGTGCTTGGTCTGTCAAAGTGCTTGGTCTGTTGCCGGAGCCAGTCCATAGGCGCATGCGATACACCATAGGCGCATGAGATACACCATGGGTACATGCGATACACCATAGGCGCATGAGATAACCTTATGCGCATGAGATACACCTTAGGTGCATGCGATACACCATGGGCACATGAGATACACCATAGGCGCATGAGATGCACCATAGGCGCATGCGATACACCATAGGTGCATGAGATACACAATAGGCACATGAGATACACCATGGGCACATGAGATACACCATAGGCGCATGAGATGCACCATAGGCGCATGCGATACACCATAGGTGCATGAGATACACAATAGGCACATGAGATACACCATCGGCGTATGCGATACACCATAGGCGCATGAGATATACCATAGCCACATGAGATACACCATAGGCGCATGATATACACCATAGGCACATGAGATACACCATAGGAACATGAGATACACCATAGGCACATGAGATACACCATAGCACACATCAGATACACCATAGGCGCATGAGATATAACATAGGCACATGGGATACACTATAGGCTCACGAGATACACCATAGGCACATGAGATACACCATAGGTGCATGAGATATACCATAGGCACATGAGATACACCATGGGCACATGAGATACACCATAGGCGCATGAGATACACCATAGGCGTATGAGATACACCATAGGCACATGAGATCCACCATAGGCACATGAGATACACCATGGGCACATGAGATACACCATAGGCGCATGAGATACACCATAGGCGTATGAGATACACCATAGGCACATGAGATCCACCATAGGCACATGAGATACACCATAGGCGCATGAGATACACCATAGGTACATGAGATACTCCATAGCACGCATGAGATACACCATAGGAACATTAGATGCACAATGGGCACATGAGAAACATCATGGGCGCATGAGATACACCATAGGTGCATGAGATACACCATAGCACACGTGCGATACACAATAGGCGCATGAGATACATCGTAGGCGCATGAGAAACACCATAGCACATACAAAAGACACCATAGGCGCATGAGATTCACCGTGGGCACATGAGATACACTATAGGTACATGAGATACACCATATGCACATGAGACGCACCATGGGTACATGAGGTATACGATAGGGACATAAGATACACCATATGCACATCAGATATACCATAGGTGCATGAGATACAGCATAGGTGCATGAGATACAGCATAGGCACATGAGATACACCATAGGCGCATGACATCCACTACCGGCATATGAGATACACCATATGCACATCAGATATACCATAGGTGCATGAGATACAGCATAGGTGCATGAGATACAGCATAGGCACATGAGATACACCATAGGCGCATGACATCCACTACCGGCATATGAGATACACCATAGGCACATGAGATACACCATAGGCATATGAGATACACCATAGGCACATGAGGTACACCATACGCGCATGAGATACACCATAGGCACATGAGATGCACCGTAGGCACTTGAGATACACCATAGGCACATGCTATACACCATATGAACATGCGATACACCATAGGCACATGGCATACACCATAGGCGCATGAGATATACCATAGGCGTATGAGATACAACATAAGTACATAAGATACACCATAGGTGCATGAGATACACCATAGGTGCATGAGATACACCATAGGCGCATGAGATACACCATAGGCACATGACATATACCCTAGGTACATGAGATACACCATAGGCACATGAGATACAACGTAGGTACATGAGATACAACATAGGCACATGAGATACACCATATGCGCATGAGATACAGCATAGGTGCATGAGATACACCATAGGCACATGCGATACACCATAGACACATGAGATACACCATAGGCACATGAGATACACCATAGGTACATGAGATACACCATAGGCGCATGAGATACACCATATACAAATGACATACACCATAGACGCATAAGAGACACCATAGGCGCATGCGATACACCATAGGCACATGAGATACACAATAGGCAAAAGCGATACACCATGGGCACATGAGATACACCAAAGGTGCATGAGATACACCATAGGCGCATGAGATGCACCATAGGTGCATGAGATACACCATAGGCACATGAGATATACCATAGGCACATGAGATACACCACCGGCTCATGAGATACACCATAGGCACATGCGATACAACATATGCACATGATATACACCATAGGCGCATGAGATATACCATAGCCACATGAGATACACCATAGGCACATAAGATATACAAAAGGCACATGAGATACACCGTAACATATGCAATCCCATAGACGCATGAGATACACCATAGGAACATGAGATACACCATACGCGCATGACATACACCATAGGCACATGACATACACCATATGTGCATGAGAAAAACACTGTAGGTGCATGAGATACACCATAGGAACATGAGATACACCATACGCGCATGACATACACCATAGGCACATGACATACACCATATGTGCATGAGAAAAACACTGTAGGTGCATGGGATACACCATAAGCGCATGAGATGCACCATAGGCACATGAGATACACCATAGGCACATGAGATACACCATTGGCACATGAGATACACCAGAGGCGCATACGATATACCATAGGCACATGAGATACACCATAGAAGTATGATATACACCATATGCACATGCGATACACCATAGGCGCATGAGATACACCATAGGCGGATGACATATACCATAGGTGCATGAGATATACCATAGGTGCATGAGATACACCATAGGCACATGAGATACATCATAAATACATGAGATACACCATAGGTACATGCGATACACTATATGCACATGAGATATACCACAGGCACATGAGAGACACCATAGGTGTCAAAAATATCCTGCACTGCCACAAGGCACTAACCCGGGCTCATGTCCCTGGTACCGCGCATTGCCCAGGCATTGCCAGGCATTGCTAGGAATTGCCAGCCGTTGCCGAGGCATAGCCAGGCGTTGCCAGGCATAGCCCAGGCATTGCCAGGCATTGCCAGGCACTATCAAGGCATTACAAGGCATTACCACGCATTGCCAAGCATTGCCAAGGCATTACCAGGCACTGCCCAAGCGTTGCCTGGTATTTCCAGGCATTGCTAAGCATTGCCAAACATTGCTCAGGCATTGTCAGGCATTGCCAAAGCATTGCCGGGCATTTCCAGGCATTGCCCAGGCACTGCCCCAGCATTGCCAGGCATTGCCAGGCATTGTCCAGGCATTGCCAGGCATTGCCAGGCATTGCCCATGCATTGCCAGACATTGCCTGTCATTGCACAGGCATTGCCAGTCATTGCCAGGCATTGCCCAAGCATTACTAAGCATTACCCAGGCATTGCGAGGCATTACCCTCGCATTGCCCAGGCATTGCCGAGGCATTGCCAGGCATTGCCAGGCGTTGCCAGGCATTGCCAGGCATTGCCAGGCGTTGCCAGGCATTGCCAGGCATTGCCCAGGCATTGCCGAGGCATTGCCAGGCATTGCCAGGCGTTGCCAGGCATTGCCAGGCATTGCCAGGCGTTGCCAGGCATTGCCAGGCATTGCCAGACATTGCTAGGTATTACCAAGCATTACTAAGGCATTGCTAGGCATTGCACAGGCATTGCTAGGCATTGCCAGGCATTGCCCAGGCGTTCCCAGGCATTACCCAGACATTTTCGGGCATTACCACGCATTGCCCAGGCATTGCCAGACATTGCTAGGTATTACCAAGCATTACTAAGGCATTGCTAGGCATTGCACAGGCATTGCTAGGCATTGCCAGGCATTGCCCAGGCGTTCCCAGGCATTACCCAGACATTTTCGGGCATTACCACGCATTGCCCAGGCATTGCCAGACATTGCCAGGCATTGCGATCGTGCGCCTGTGCCTAGGGTACCTGCGCCTGTGCCTAGGGTACCTGCGCCTGTGCCTAGGGTACCTGCGCTTATGCCTAGGGTACCTGCGCTTGTGCCTAGGGTACCTGCGCGTGTGGCTAGGGTACCTTCGCCTATGCCTATGGTACGTGCGCCTGTTCATAGAGTACCTGTGCTTCTGCCTAGGGTACCTGCCCTTGTGCCTATGTTACATGCGCCTGTGCCTAGGGTACCTACGCGTGTGCCTGGGGTACGTGCGCCTGTGCCCAAGTTACCTACGCTTGTCCCTAGGGTACCTGCGACTCTGCCCAGGGTACGTGCGCTTTTGCCTAGGCTACCTACACCTGTGCCTAGGTTACCTGTGTCTGTGCCTAGGGTACCTACGCCTGTGCGTATGGTACGTGTGCCTGTGCCTAAGGTACCTGCGCCGGTGCCTAGGATACCTGCGCCTGTGCCTAGGGTACCTACGCCTGTGCCTAGGGTACCTGCGCCTGTGCCTAGGGTACCTGCGCTTGTGCCCAGGTTACCTGCGCCTGTGCCTAGGGTACCTGCGCCCATGCCTAGGGTACCTGCTCGTGTGCCTAGTGTACCTGCGTTTTACTAAGGGTACCTGGCCTGTGCCTAGGGTACCTGTGCCTGTCCCTAGGGTACCTGCACCGGTGCGTAGGGGACCGGCACCTGTGCTTAGGGTACCTGCGCTTGTGCCTAGGGTACCTGTGTGTGTGCCTGGGATGCCTGCGACTGTGCATAGGGTGCATGCGCCTATGCCTAGGGTACCTCCGCCTGTGCTTAGGTCACCTGCGCCTGTGCCTAGGTTACCTGCGCCTGTGGCACAGGCGCAGGTACCCTAGGCACTGGCGCACGAAGCGTAGGCACAGGCGCAGGTACCATAAGCACAGGCCCTGTGCTTAGGGTACATGCGTCTGTGCCTAGGGTACCTGCACCTGTGCCTAGGGTACCCGCGCCTATGCCTAGGGTACTTGTGATAATCCCTAGCGTACCTGCGCGTGTGGCTCAGGTACCTGCGCCTGTGCCTGGGGTACCTGCGCCTCTGCCTAGGGTACCTGCGCCTGTGCCTAGGGTACCTGCGCCTGTGCCTAGGGTACCTACGCATCTGCCTAGGGTACCTTTGCCTGTGCTTCGGGTACGAGCACCTTTCCCTAGGGTACCTGCGCTTGTGCCTAGGGTACCTGCGCCTGTGCCTAGGGAACCTGCGTCTGTGCCCAGGTTACCTGCGCCTGTGTCTAAGGTACCTGCGCCTGTGCCTAGGGTACCTGCGCCTGTGCCCAGGTTAGTTGCCCCTGTGCCTAGGGTACCTGCACCTGTTGCTAGGGTACCTTCGCCTGTGCCTAGGGTACCTGCGCCTGTTCCTACGGTACCTGCGCCTGTCCCTAGGGTACCTGCGCCTGTGCTTCAGATACCTGCGCGTATGCCTAGGATACATGCGCTTGTGCCTACGATGCCCGTGCATGTGCTTAGGGTACCTGCGCCTTTCCTTAGGGTACCTGGGCCTGTGCCTAGCGTACCTGCGCCTATGCGTAGGGTTCGTGCTCCTGTGCCTAGGCTACCTGAGCCTGTGCCTAGGGTACCTGCGCCTGTGCCTAGGGTACCTGCACTTGTGCCTAGGGTACCTTCGCTTGTGCCTAGGGTACCTGCGCCTGTGCCTAGGGTACTTGCGCCTACGCCTACGGTACCTGCGCCTATGCCTAGGGTACCTGCGCCTGTGCCTAGGGTACCTGCACCTGTGCCCATGTTACCTGCGCCTGTGCCTGAGGTATGTGCTCCTGTGCTTAGGTTATGTACGCTTGTAACTAGAGTACCTGCAACTGTGCCTAGGGTACATGCAACTGTGCCTAGGGTATCCGCGCCTGTGCCTAGGGTACCTGCACCTGTGCCCATGTTACCTGCGCCTGTGCCTGAGGTATGTGCTCCTGTGCTTAGGTTATGTACGCTTGTAACTAGAGTACCTGCAACTGTGCCTAGGGTACATGCAACTGTGCCTAGGGTATCCACGCCTGTGCCTAGGGTACCTGTGCCTGTGCCTAAGGTACCCGCACCTGTGCCTAGTGTACCTGCGCCTGTGCCTAGGGCACCTGCGCCTGTGCCTAGGGTACCTGTGCCTATGCCTAGGGTACTTGCGCCTGTGCCTAGGGTACGTGCGCGTGTGCCTATGGTACCTGCGCATGTGCCCAGGTTACCTGCGCCTGTGCCTAGGGTACATGCGCTTGTGCCTAGGGTACATGCACCTGTGCCCAGGGTACTTGCGCCTGTGCCTAGGGTACGTGCGCGTGTGCCTATGGTACCTGCGCATGTGCCCAGGTTACCTGCGCCTGTGCCTAGGGTACATGCGCTTGTGCCTAGGGTACATGCACCTGTGCCCAGGGTACTTGCGCGTGTGCCTAGGGTGCCTGTGCCTGTCGTTAGGGTACCTGCGCCTGTGCCTATTGTACCTGCACCTGTGCCTAAGGTACCTTCGCCTGTACCTAGGGTACCTACGCCTGTGCCTAGGGTACCTGCGCCTATGCCTAGGGTACCTACGCCTGTGCCTAGGGTACCTGCGCTTGTGCCCAGGTTACCTAGGCCTTTGCCTAGGGTACCTGCACTTATGCCTATGGTTCCAGCGGTTGTGCCTAGGCTACCTGTACTTGTGCCTAGGTTACCTGCGCCTGTGCCTAGGGTACGTGCTCCAGTCCCAAAGGTACCTAGGCATGTGCCCAAGGCACCTACGCCTGTGCTTAGGGTGCCTTCGCTTGTGCCTAGGGTACCTGCGCCTGTACATAGGGTACCTCCACCTGTCCCTGAGGTACCTGCGCGTGTGCCTACGGTACCTGTGCCTGTGCCTAGGGTACCTGTGCCTGTTTGTAGGCTACCTGCGCCTGTGCCTAGGGTACATGCGCCAGTGCCTAGGGTACCTGTGCCTATGCCTAGGATACCTGCGCTTGTGCCCAGGTTACTTGCGCCTGTGCCTAAGACACCTGTGCCTGTCCCGAGGGTACCTGCGCCTCTGCCTAGGGTACGTGTGCCTGTGCCTAGCATACCTACACCTGTCCCTAAGGTACCTGCGCTTCTGCCTTGGGTACCTTCGCCTGTGCCTAGGGTACGTGCGCCTTTGCTTAGGGTACCTGCGCCTGTGCCTAGGGTACCTGCACCTGTGCCTAGGGTACCTACGCCTGTGCCTAGGGTACCTTCGCCTGTGCCTAGGGTACGTGCGCCTTTGCTTAGGGTACCTGCGCCTGTGCCTAGGGTACCTGCACCTGTGCCTAGGGTACCTACGCCTGTGCCTAGGGTACCTACGCCTGTGCCCATGTTACCTAGGCCTTTTCCTAGGGTACATGCGCTTGTACCTAGGGTACCTGCAATTGTACCTAGGGTACCTGTACCTGTGCCGAGGTTACCTGCGCCTGTGCCTAGGGTACCTGCTCCTGTCCCTAAGGTACCTGGGCCTGTGCCCATGGCACCTGCGCCTGTGCTTAGGGTGCCTGCGCTTGTGCCTAGGGTACGTGCGCCTGTGCATAGGGTACCTGCACCTGTTCCTCAGGTACCTGCGCCTGTGCCTAGGGTACCTGCGCCTGTGCCTAGGGTACCTGCGCCTATGCCTAAAGTACCTGCGCCTGTGCTTAGGGTACCTGCGCCTCTCCCTAGGGTACCTGCGCCTGTGCATAAGGTACCTGAGCATGTCCCTATGGTACCTGCGCCTCTGCCTAGGGTACCTGCGCCTGTGCCTACGGTACCTGTGCCTGTGCCTAGGATNCCTGTCCCGAGGGTACCTGCGCCTCTGCCTAGGGTACGTGTGCCTGTGCCTAGCATACCTACACCTGTCCCTAAGGTACCTGCGCTTCTGCCTTGGGTACCTTCGCCTGTGCCTAGGGTACGTGCGCCTTTGCTTAGGGTACCTGCGCCTGTGCCTAGGGTACCTGCACCTGTGCCTAGGGTACCTACGCCTGTGCCTAGGGTACCTACGCCTGTGCCCAGGTTACCTAGGCCTTTTCCTAGGGTACATGCGCTTGTACCTAGGGTACCTGCAATTGTACCTAGGGTACCTGTACCTGTGCCGAGGTTACCTGCGCCTGTGCCTAGGGTACCTGCTCCTGTCCCTAAGGTACCTGGGCCTGTGCCCATGGCACCTGCGCCTGTGCTTAGGGTGCCTGCGCTTGTGCCTAGGGTACGTGCGCCTGTGCCTAAAGTACCTGCGCCTGTGCTTAGGGTACCTGCGCCTCTCCCTAGGGTACCTGCGCCTGTGCATAAGGTACCTGAGCATGTCCCTATGGTACCTGCGCCTCTGCCTAGGGTACCTGCGCCTGTGCTTAGGGTACCTGCGCCTCTCCCTAGGGTACCTGCGCCTGTGCATAAGGTACCTGAGCATGTCCCTATGGTACCTGCGCCTCTGCCTAGGGTACCTGCGCCTGTGCCTACGGTACCTGTGCCTGTGCCTAGGATACCTGCGCCTGTGCCTAGAGTACCTTCGCCTATGCCTAGGGTACCTGCGCCTGTGCCTAGAGTACCTGTGCCTATGCCTAAGGTACCTGCGCCGGTAGCCAGGTTACGTACGCCTATGCCTAGGATACCTACGCGTATGCCTGGGGTACGTGCGCATGTGCCCAGGTTACCTGCACCTGTGCCTACGGTTCTTGCGACTGTGCCTAGGGTACCTGCGCCTGTGCCTCGGGTACCTGCACCTGTACCTAGGGTACCTGCGCCTGAGCCTAGAGTATCTGCGCCATTGCCTACGGTACGTGCGCCTGTGCCTAGGGTACCTGCACCTATGCATAGGGTACCTGCGCCTGTGCCTAGGGTACCTGCGCATGTACCTAGGGTACCTGCGCCTGAGCCTAGAGTATCTGCGCCATTGCCTACGGTACGTGCGCCTGTGCCTAGGGTACCTGCACCTATGCATAGGGTACCTGCGCCTGTGCCTAGGGTACCTGCGCCTGTGCCTATGGTACCTGCGCCGGTGCCTATGGTACTTGCGCCTCTCCCTTGGTTACCCCGCATGTGCCTAGGGTACCTGCGCCTGTCCCTAGGGTACCTGCGCCTGTGCCTAGGATACCTGTGCGTGTCCCTAGGGTACCTGCGCCGGTGCCTACGAGACCTGTGCCTGTGCTTAGGGTACCTGCGCTTGTGCGTACGGTACCTGCGCCTGAATCAGGGGTGCTTGCGACTATCCATACAGTACCTACGCCTGTGCCTAGGGTACCTGCGCCGGTGCCTACGAGACCTGTGCCTGTGCTTAGGGTACCTGCGCTTGTGCGTACGGTACCTGCGCCTGAATCAGGGGTGCTTGCGACTATCCATACAGTACCTACGCCTGTGCCTAGGGTACCTGCGTCTGTTCTTAGGGTACTTGCGCGTGTGCCTAGGTTACCAGCGCCTGTGGTACTGGCGCAGGTACCCTAGGCACAGGCGCAGGTACCCTAGGCACAGGCGCAGGTACTCTAGGCACAGGTGCAGGTACCCTAAACATAGGCCTTGTGCTTAGGGTACCTGCACTTGTGCCTAGGGTACCTGCACCTGTGCCTAGGGTACCCTCGTTTGTGCTTATGGTACCTTTTCCTATTCCTAGGGTACCTGCGCCTATGCCTAGGGTACCTACACATGTGCCTAGGGTACATGCGCTTGTGCCTAGGGTACCTGCGCCTGTGCCTAGGGTACCTGCGCTTGTGCCTAGGGTACCCGCGCCTGTGCCTATGGTACCTGCGCCTGTGTTTGGGGTACCAGCACCTGTCCCTAGGGTACCTACGCCTGTGCCTAGGGTGCCTGCGCCTGTGCCTAGAATACCTGCACCTGTGCCGAGGTTACCAGCGCCTGTGCCTAGGGTACGTGCATCTGCGCCCAGGTTACCTGCGCCTGTGCCTAGGGTACCTGCAACTGTGCCTAGCGTACCTGCAACTATGCCTAGGGTACCTGCGCCTGTGCCTAGGGTACCTGTGCCTGTTCCTAGGGTACCAGCGCCTGTGCCTAGGGTACCTGCGTCTGTGCGTAGGGTACTTGCGCCTATGCCTAGGGTACCTATGCACGTGCATAGGGTACCTGCGCCTGTGCCTAGGGTACGTGCGCGTGTCCCTAGGGTACCTGCGCCTGTGCCCAGGTTACCTGCGCCTGTGCCTAGGGTAACTACGCCTGTGCCTAGGGTACCTGTACCTGTGCCCAGGCTACCTGCGCCTGTGCCTAGGGTACCTGTGCCTGTACCTAGGGTACTTGCGCCTGTGCTTAGTGTACCTGCGCCTGTGCCTAGGGTACCTGCGCCTGTGCCTAGGGTACTTGCGTCTGTGCCTAGGGTACCTGCGCCTGTGCCTAGGGTACCTGCGCGTGTGCTTAGGGTACCTGTGCCTATGCCTAGGATACCCGCGCCTGTACTTAGGGTACCTGCGCCTGTGCATAGGGTACATGCGCCTGTGCTTAGGGTACCTGCGCGTGTGCCTAGGGTACCTGCGCCTGTGCCTGGGGTTAAGGGTGCACACCAAATCCTAGGATTTTGGAATCTTATTCGGTAGCCACAAATTGTTTTAGGATTTGCAGTTCCAAAACCTTCATACGGATTCGAACCGATATTCCGGAATCTTTTGGTCGAAACAAAGGAGGGGGGGGGCTCAACACCCCAAGAAAACCGGGGATCTGTCGCACCTCCGTGCCGTAGCGCGGTGCGGGTTCTTGCGAGGGCTGTGATGTCCGTCTTTCTGGTTGTTCAAAGCCATGCATGTCGCAATGTCTTATATCCAGGTGGCATGTATCTGGATAACATGCTCCTCAGCCAGACACCTGTAAGTTGACAGGGTACACTCGTTTCTATTTTTCTCACTGCAAAGATGCAAACCATGACTTTTGTACATAGTGAACTTGTTTAATTCAAGCCTTTTTGCCAAGTTCAGTTGTCCAGTCAACGGACGTCCGATTATCGGACAGCCGGGCTGATGCTGACAGCCGGTGTGTGGCTGTATGTCCCTCCGCATCAGCCATGTTGGACTGCGCAGTGCGCTGTTTCGGTGTTTGTTATTGGTCTGCCGTTTTGTGCTACGTTTCGACCGTCACACACTTGTGGAAAGCGAACGCCGGCAGATGAACCATTGACAATCGGTGGTTCATTGGTTCTGAACCAGTGGACCACCGATGTCTTGGTGGATGAACCAGTGGTTCATCCACCGTATGTGGATGAACCACTGGTTCATCAAACCAAGGCATCGGATGTCTCGGTGGATGTAACATCCGCAGCGGCTGTAACATCCGCGATCGGCGGATGATCCACCGTTGCTTTAAGCAACGGCGGATGATACGCTTTTGTATTATTCAACGGCGGATGATGCTGCCAAGCAGCAGATCATCCGCCGCTCTCAGGACCGGCCATTGCGAGCAAACAGGCTCCCAATCACTACCGAATACAAACGGGCCCTGTTCGCCAGGCCGGCAAACCTGGCCGGTTCAGCCGACGACGTCCGCTGCTGATCCGGCAATGGGCACCACTTGCACCGTGCAAGTGGCACCATTGGAAGTGCTGAACAATGCTCAGTGCTGCTTAAATCGGTTTAACATCCACCACCATAATGCCTCAGAATGTCCACTTGTGGTGTCCAATGACAATAGCTGAATACAGGTATGTTAGAAGAACATTTCATGACCTGTGATCATATGATCTGTACATATTGATTGGTAGTGAAAGAGGGGTTAACAACAAGGTCAAATGTGGACTTGCCACAAAGCATAGTAGCACGGTCCATGAGAACTGTTGTGGATCCCCGAAACCTAAGGATTTGCAAAAAATTTCAAGGATTTCCAAATCCAAATCCCCTACAGGATTCGGATTCAGGAGTCTGAATCCATTATGGGAACAAGGAATCTTACCCGGTGTGCACCATTACGTGGGGTGCCTGCGACTGTGCATAGGGTACCTGCGCCTGTGCCTAGGGTACCTGCGCCTGTGCTTAGGTTACCTGCGCCTCTGTCTAGGTTACCTGCGCCTGTGCTTCAGGTACCTGCGCCTATGCCTAGGGTACCTGCGCCTGTGCCTAGGATACCTGCGCCTGTGCCTAGGGTACATGCGCCTGTAACTATGGTACCTGCGCCAGTGCCTATGGTACTTGCGCCTCTACCTTGGTTTCCTGCGCATGTGCCTAGGGTACCTGCGCCTGACCCTAGGGTACCTGCGCCTGTGCCTAGGATACCTGTGCGTGTCCCTACGGTACCTACGCCGGTGCCTACGGGACCTGTGGCAGGTACCCTAAACATAGGCCCTGTGCTTAGGGTACCTGCGCCTGTGCATAGGGTACCTGCACTTGTGCCTAGGGTACCCTCGCCTGTGCTTATGGTACCTGTTCCTATTCCTAGGGTACCTGCGCCTATGCCTAGGGTACCTACACCTATGCCTAGGGTACATGCGCTTGTGCCTAGGGTACCTGCGCCTGTGCCTAGGGTACATGCGCCTGTGCCTAGGGTACCTGCGCCTGTGCCTATGGTACCTGCGCCTGTGCTTGGGGTACCAGCACCTGTCCCTAGGGTACCTGCGCCTGTGCCTAGGGTACATGCGCCTGTGCCTAGGGTACCTGCGCCTGTGCCTATGGTACCTGCGCCTGTGCTTGGGGTACCAGCACCTGTCCCTAGGGTACCTACGCCTGTGGCTAGGGTACCTGCGCCTGTGCCTAGAATACCTGCACCTGTGCCGAGGTTACCTACGCCTGTGCCTAGGGTACGTGCACCTGCACCCAGGTTACCTACGCCTGTGCCTAGGGTACCTGCGCCTGTGCCTAGAATACCTGCACCTGTGCCGAGGTTACCTACGCCTGTGCCTAGGGTACGTGCACCTGCACCCAGGTTACCTACGCCTGTGCCTAGGGTACCTGCAACAGTGCCTAGGGTACCTGCAATTGTGCCTAGGGTAACTCACCTGTGCCTAGGGTACCTGTGCCTGTTCCTAGGGTACCAGCGCCTGTGCCTAGGGTACCTGCGTCTGTGCGTAGGGTACTTGCGCCTGTGCCTAGGGCACCTACGCCCGTGCGTAGGGTGCCTACGCCTGTGCCTAGGGTACGTGCGCGTGTACCTAGGGTACCTGTGACTGTGCCCAGGTTACCTGCGCCTGTGCCTAGGGTACCTGCGCATGTGCCTAGGGTACCTGCACCTGTGCCCAGGTTACCTGCACCTCTGCCTAGGGTACCTGCGCCTGTACCTAGGGTACTTGCGCCTGTGCCTAGTGTACCTGCGCCTGTGCCTAGGGTACCTGCGCCTGTGCCTAGGGTACCTGCGTCTGTGCCTAGGGTACCTGCGCCTGTGCCTA
>SZWC01004761.1:74780-85429 GCA_023375785.1 Penium margaritaceum | reverse complement strand
GGTGCGGCCTGGTTGCGGGGTGGTGCGAACTGGTTGTGGAGTGGTGCGAATTTGTTGCGGAGTGGTGCAAAATGGTTGCGTCCTGGTGCGAACTGGCTGCGGCATGGTTCGACCTGGTTGCGCAGTGGTGCGAACTGGTTGCGGAGTGGTGCGAACCGGTTACGGAGTAGTGTAAACTGGTTGCGAAGTGGTGCAACCTTGTTGCGGAGTGGTGCGAACTGGATGCGGACTGGTGCAAACTGGTTGCGACGTGGTGCGAACTAATTAGGGAGTGGTGCAAACTGGTCGCAGAGTGGTGGGAACTAGTTGCGGAATGGTCCAAACTGGTTGCGGAGTGGTGCGAACTGGTCACAGGTGGTGCGAACAAGTTGCGGAGTGGTGCGAACTGGTTGCGGAGAGGTGCGAACTGGCTGCGGAGTGGTGCGAACTGGCTGCGGAGTGGTGCGAAGTGGCTGCGGAGTGGTGCGAACTGGCTGGGGAGTGGTATGAACTCGTTGCGGAGTGGTGCAAACTGGTTGCGGAGTAGTGCAAAGTGGTTGCGAAGTGGTGCAAAGAGGTTGCGGAGTGGTGCGAACTGGTTGCGGAGAGGTGCAAACTGGTTGCTGAGTGGTGGGAACTGGTTGCAGAGTGGTGCGAACCCGTTGCGGATTGGTGCAAACTGGTTGCGGAGTGGTGCGAACTGGTTGCGGAGTCGTGCAAATTGGTTGTGGAGTGGTGTGAACTGGTTGCGGAGTGCTGCAAACCGGTTGTAGAGTGGTGCGAACCGGTTGCGGAGTGGTGCGAACTGGTGACAAAGTGGTGCGGACTGGTTGTGGAGTGGTGCAAACTGGTTGCGGAGTGGTGCCAACTGGTTGCGGAGTGGTGCCAACTGGTTGCGGAGTGGTGCCAACTGGTTGCGGAGTGGTGCCAACTGGTTGCGGAGTGGTGCCAACTGGTTGCGGAGTGGTGCCAACTGGTTGCGGAGTGGTGCCAACTGGTTGCGGAGTGGTGCCAACTGGTTGCGGAGTGGTGCCAACTGGTTGCGGAGTGGTGCCAACTGGTTGCGGAGTGGTGCCAACTGGTTGCGGAGTGGTGCCAACTGGTTGCGGAGTGGTGCCAACTGGTTGCGGAGTGGTGCCAACTGGTTGCGGAGTGGTGCCAACTGGTTGCGGAGTGGTGCCAACTGGTTGCGGAGTGGTGCCAACTGGTTGCGGAGTGGTGCCAACTGGTTGCGGAGTGGTGCCAACTGGTTGCGGAGTGGTGCCAACTGGTTGCGGAGTGGTGCCAACTGGTTGCGGAGTGGTGCCAACTGGTTGCGGAGTGGTGCCAACTGGTTGCGGAGTGGTGCCAACTGGTTGCGGAGTGGTGCCAACTGGTTGCGGAGTGGTGCCAACTGGTTGCGGAGTGGTGCCAACTGGTTGCGGAGTGGTGCCAACTGGTTGCGGAGTGGTGCCAACTGGTTGCGGAGTGGTGCCAACTGGTTGCGGAGTGGTGCCAACTGGTTGCGGAGTGGTGCCAACTGGTTGCGGAGTGGTGCCAACTGGTTGCGGAGTGGTGCCAACTGGTTGCGGAGTGGTGCCAACTGGTTGCGGAGTGGTGCCAACTGGTTGCGGAGTGGTGCCAACTGGTTGCGGAGTGGTGCCAACTGGTTGCGGAGTGGTGCCAACTGGTTGCGGAGTGGTGCCAACTGGTTGCGGAGTGGTGCCAACTGGTTGCGGAGTGGTGCGAACTGGTTGCGAAGTGGTGCAAACTGGTTGCGGAGTGGTGCGAACTGGTTGCGGAGTGGTGCGAACTGGTTGCCGAGTGGAGCGAACTGGTTGCGGAGTGGTGCAAACTGGTTGCCGAGATGTGCGAACAAGTTGCGGAGTGGTGCAAACTGGTTGAGGAGTGGTGCAAACTGGTTGCGGAGTAATGCGAACCGGTTGTGGAATGGTGCAAACTGGTTGTGAAGTGGTTCGAACTGGTTGCAGAGTGGTCCGAACTGGTTGCGGAGTGGTGCGAACTGGGAGCGCAGTGGTGTGAACTGGCTGCGGAGTGGTGCGAACTGGTTGTGGAGTGGTGCGAACTTGTTGCGGAGTGTACAAACTGGTTGCGGAGTGGTGCAAGCTTGTTACAGAGTGGTGCGAACTGGTTGTGGAGTGGTGCACAGTGGTTATAGAGTGGTGGGAACTGGTTGCGGCGTGGCGCGAACTGGTTGCAGAGTGGTGGGAACTGGTTGCGGAGTGGTGCGAACTGGTTGGGGAGTGGTACGAACTGGTTGCGAAGTGGTGCAAACTGGTTGCGGAGTGGTGGAAACTGATTGCGGAGTGGTGCGAATTGGTTGCGGAGTGGTGCGAACTGGTGTTGGAGTGGTGTGAACTGGTTGCGGAGTGGTTCAAACTGGTTGCGTAGTGGTGCGAACTGGTTGCGGAGTGGTGCGAACTGGTTGCGGCGTGGTGCGAACTGGTTGCAGAGTGGTGCGAACTGGTTGCGGAGTGGTGCAAACTGGTTGCGGAGTGGTGCGAACTGGTTGCGGGGTGGTGCCAACTGGTTGCGGCGTGGTGCGAACTGGTTGTGGCATGGTGCGGCCTGGTTGCGGAGTGATGCGAACTGGTTGCGGAGTGGTGCAAACTTGTTGCGGAGTGGTGCGAACTGGTTGCGTAGTGGTGCCAACTGGCTGCGGCGTGGTTCGACCTAGTTGCGCAGTGGTTCGAACTGGTTGCGGAGTGGTGCGAACCGGTTGCGGAGTGGTGTAAACGGGTTGCAAAGTGGTGCGAACTGGTTGCGGAGTGGTGCAAACTGGTTACGGAGTGGTGCGAATTGGTTGCGAAGTGGTGCGATCTAATTAGGGAGTGGTACGAACTGGTTGCACAGTGGTTTGAACTGGTTGCGGAATGGTGCGAACTGGTTGCGGAGTGGTGCGAAATGGTCGCAGAGTGGTGCAAACTGGTTGCGGAGTGGTGCTAACTGTTTGCAAAGTGGTGCGAACTGGTTGCGGAGTGGTACGAACTGGTTGCACAGTGGTTTGAACTGGTTGCGGAATGGTGCGAACTGGTTGCGGAGTGGTGCGAAATGGTCGCAGAGTGGTGCAAACTGGTTGCGGAGTGGTGCTAACTGTTTGCAAAGTGGTGCCAACTAGTTGCGGAGTGGTCCAAACTGGTTGCGGAGAGGTGCGAAGTGGCTGCGGAGTGGTGCGAACTGGCTGCGGAGTGGTGCAAAGTGGCTGCGGAGTGGTGTGAACTGGCTGCGGAGTGGTATGAACTGGTTGCGGAATGGTGCGAACTGGTTGCGGAGTAGTGCAAAGTGGTTGCGGAATGGTGCAATGTGGTTGCGGAGTGGTGCAAACTGGTTGCGGAGAGGTGCAAACTGGTTGCGGATTGATGCGAACTGGCTGCGGAGTGGTGCAAACTGGTTGCGGAGGGGTGCGAACTGGTTGCAAAGTGGTGTGAACTGGTTGCGGAGTACTGCAAACTGGTTGCGGAGTGGTGCGAACCGGTTGCGGAGTGGTGCGAACTGGTGGCGAAGCGGTGCAAATTGGTTGCGGAGTGGCGCAAACTGGTAGCGGAGTGGTGCAAACTGGTTGCGGAGTGGTGCGAACTGGTTGCGGAGTGGTGCGAACTGGTTGTGAAGTGGTGCAAACTGGTTGCGCATTGGTACGAACTGGTTCCGGAGTGGTGCGAACTGGTTGCGGAGTGGTACGAACTGGTTGCGGAGTGGAGTGAACTGGTTGCAAAGTGCTGCAAACCGGTTGCGGAGTTGTGCGAACCGGTTGCGTAGAGGTACGAACTGGTAGCGAAGTGGTGCGAACTTGAAGCCAAGTGGTCCAACTGGTTGCGAAGTGGTGCGACCTGGTTGTGGAGTGGTGCGAACTGCTTGCAGAGTGGTACGAACGGGTTGTGGAGTGGTGCGAACTGCTTGCAGAGTGGTACGAACGGGTTGTGGAGTGGTGCGAACTGCTTGCAGAGTGGTACGAACGGGTTGTGGAGTGGTGCGAACTGCTTGCAGAGTGGTACGAACGGGTTGTGGAGTGGTGCGAACTGCTTGCAGAGTGGTACGAACGGGTTGTGGAGTGGTGCGAACTGCTTGCAGAGTGGTACGAACGGGTTGTGGAGTGGTGCGAACTGCTTGCAGAGTGGTACGAACGGGTTGTGGAGTGGTGCGAACTGCTTGCAGAGTGGTACGAACGGGTTGTGGAGTGGTGCGAACTGCTTGCAGAGTGGTACGAACGGGTTGTGGAGTGGTGCGAACTGCTTGCAGAGTGGTACGAACGGGTTGTGGAGTGGTGCGAACTGCTTGCAGAGTGGTACGAACGGGTTGTGGAGTGGTGCGAACTGCTTGCAGAGTGGTACGAACGGGTTGTGGAGTGGTGCGAACTGCTTGCAGAGTGGTACGAACGGGTTGTGGAGTGGTGCGAACTGCTTGCAGAGTGGTACGAACGGGTTGTGGAGTGGTGCGAACTGCTTGCAGAGTGGTACGAACGGGTTGTGGAGTGGTGCGAACTGCTTGCAGAGTGGTACGAACGGGTTGTGGAGTGGTGCGAACTGCTTGCAGAGTGGTACGAACGGGTTGTGGAGTGGTGCGAACTGCTTGCAGAGTGGTACGAACGGGTTGTGGAGTGGTGCGAACTGCTTGCAGAGTGGTACGAACGGGTTGTGGAGTGGTGCGAACTGCTTGCAGAGTGGTACGAACGGGTTGTGGAGTGGTGCGAACTGCTTGCAGAGTGGTACGAACGGGTTGTGGAGTGGTGCGAACTGCTTGCAGAGTGGTACGAACGGGTTGTGGAGTGGTGCGAACTGCTTGCAGAGTGGTACGAACGGGTTGTGGAGTGGTGCGAACTGCTTGCAGAGTGGTACGAACGGGTTGTGGAGTGGTGCGAACTGCTTGCAGAGTGGTACGAACGGGTTGTGGAGTGGTGCGAACTGCTTGCAGAGTGGTACGAACGGGTTGTGGAGTGGTGCGAACTGCTTGCAGAGTGGTACGAACGGGTTGTGGAGTGGTGCGAACTGCTTGCAGAGTGGTACGAACGGGTTGTGGAGTGGTGCGAACTGCTTGCAGAGTGGTACGAACGGGTTGTGGAGTGGTGCGAACTGCTTGCAGAGTGGTACGAACGGGTTGTGGAGTGGTGCGAACTGCTTGCAGAGTGGTACGAACGGGTTGTGGAGTGGTGCGAACTGCTTGCAGAGTGGTACGAACGGGTTGTGGAGTGGTGCGAACTGCTTGCAGAGTGGTACGAACGGGTTGTGGAGTGGTGCGAACTGCTTGCAGAGTGGTACGAACGGGTTGTGGAGTGGTGCGAACTGCTTGCAGAGTGGTACGAACGGGTTGTGGAGTGGTGCGAACTGCTTGCAGAGTGGTACGAACGGGTTGTGGAGTGGTGCGAACTGCTTGCAGAGTGGTACGAACGGGTTGTGGAGTGGTGCGAACTGCTTGCAGAGTGGTACGAACGGGTTGTGGAGTGGTGCGAACTGCTTGCAGAGTGGTACGAACGGGTTGTGGAGTGGTGCGAACTGCTTGCAGAGTGGTACGAACGGGTTGTGGAGTGGTGCGAACTGCTTGCAGAGTGGTACGAACGGGTTGTGGAGTGGTGCGAACTGCTTGCAGAGTGGTACGAACGGGTTGTGGAGTGGTGCGAACTGCTTGCAGAGTGGTACGAACGGGTTGTGGAGTGGTGCGAACTGCTTGCAGAGTGGTACGAACGGGTTGTGGAGTGGTGCGAACTGCTTGCAGAGTGGTACGAACGGGTTGTGGAGTGGTGCGAACTGCTTGCAGAGTGGTACGAACGGGTTGTGGAGTGGTGCGAACTGCTTGCAGAGTGGTACGAACGGGTTGTGGAGTGGTGCGAACTGCTTGCAGAGTGGTACGAACGGGTTGTGGAGTGGTGCGAACTGCTTGCAGAGTGGTACGAACGGGTTGTGGAGTGGTGCGAACTGCTTGCAGAGTGGTACGAACGGGTTGTGGAGTGGTGCGAACTGCTTGCAGAGTGGTACGAACGGGTTGTGGAGTGGTGCGAACTGCTTGCAGAGTGGTACGAACGGGTTGTGGAGTGGTGCGAACTGCTTGCAGAGTGGTACGAACGGGTTGTGGAGTGGTGCGAACTGCTTGCAGAGTGGTACGAACGGGTTGTGGAGTGGTGCGAACTGCTTGCAGAGTGGTACGAACGGGTTGTGGAGTGGTGCGAACTGCTTGCAGAGTGGTACGAACGGGTTGTGGAGTGGTGCGAACTGCTTGCAGAGTGGTACGAACGGGTTGTGGAGTGGTGCGAACTGCTTGCAGAGTGGTACGAACGGGTTGTGGAGTGGTGCGAACTGCTTGCAGAGTGGTACGAACGGGTTGTGGAGTGGTGCGAACTGCTTGCAGAGTGGTACGAACGGGTTGTGGAGTGGTGCGAACTGCTTGCAGAGTGGTACGAACGGGTTGTGGAGTGGTGCGAACTGCTTGCAGAGTGGTACGAACGGGTTGTGGAGTGGTGCGAACTGCTTGCAGAGTGGTACGAACGGGTTGTGGAGTGGTGCGAACTGCTTGCAGAGTGGTACGAACGGGTTGTGGAGTGGTGCGAACTGCTTGCAGAGTGGTACGAACGGGTTGTGGAGTGGTGCGAACTGCTTGCAGAGTGGTACGAACGGGTTGTGGAGTGGTGCGAACTGCTTGCAGAGTGGTACGAACGGGTTGTGGAGTGGTGCGAACTGCTTGCAGAGTGGTACGAACGGGTTGTGGAGTGGTGCGAACTGCTTGCAGAGTGGTACGAACGGGTTGTGGAGTGGTGCGAACTGCTTGCAGAGTGGTACGAACGGGTTGTGGAGTGGTGCGAACTGCTTGCAGAGTGGTACGAACGGGTTGTGGAGTGGTGCGAACTGCTTGCAGAGTGGTACGAACGGGTTGTGGAGTGGTGCGAACTGCTTGCAGAGTGGTACGAACGGGTTGTGGAGTGGTGCGAACTGCTTGCAGAGTGGTACGAACGGGTTGTGGAGTGGTGCGAACTGCTTGCAGAGTGGTACGAACGGGTTGTGGAGTGGTGCGAACTGCTTGCAGAGTGGTACGAACGGGTTGTGGAGTGGTGCGAACTGCTTGCAGAGTGGTACGAACGGGTTGTGGAGTGGTGCGAACTGCTTGCAGAGTGGTACGAACGGGTTGTGGAGTGGTGCGAACTGCTTGCAGAGTGGTACGAACGGGTTGTGGAGTGGTGCGAACTGCTTGCAGAGTGGTACGAACGGGTTGTGGAGTGGTGCGAACTGCTTGCAGAGTGGTACGAACGGGTTGTGGAGTGGTGCGAACTGCTTGCAGAGTGGTACGAACGGGTTGTGGAGTGGTGCGAACTGCTTGCAGAGTGGTACGAACGGGTTGTGGAGTGGTGCGAACTGCTTGCAGAGTGGTACGAACGGGTTGTGGAGTGGTGCGAACTGCTTGCAGAGTGGTACGAACGGGTTGTGGAGTGGTGCGAACTGCTTGCAGAGTGGTACGAACGGGTTGTGGAGTGGTGCGAACTGCTTGCAGAGTGGTACGAACGGGTTGTGGAGTGGTGCGAACTGCTTGCAGAGTGGTACGAACGGGTTGTGGAGTGGTGCGAACTGCTTGCAGAGTGGTACGAACGGGTTGTGGAGTGGTGCGAACTGCTTGCAGAGTGGTACGAACGGGTTGTGGAGTGGTGCGAACTGCTTGCAGAGTGGTACGAACGGGTTGTGGAGTGGTGCGAACTGCTTGCAGAGTGGTACGAACGGGTTGTGGAGTGGTGCGAACTGCTTGCAGAGTGGTACGAACGGGTTGTGGAGTGGTGCGAACTGCTTGCAGAGTGGTACGAACGGGTTGTGGAGTGGTGCGAACTGCTTGCAGAGTGGTACGAACGGGTTGTGGAGTGGTGCGAACTGCTTGCAGAGTGGTACGAACGGGTTGTGGAGTGGTGCGAACTGCTTGCAGAGTGGTACGAACGGGTTGTGGAGTGGTGCGAACTGCTTGCAGAGTGGTACGAACGGGTTGTGGAGTGGTGCGAACTGCTTGCAGAGTGGTACGAACGGGTTGTGGAGTGGTGCGAACTGCTTGCAGAGTGGTACGAACGGGTTGTGGAGTGGTGCGAACTGCTTGCAGAGTGGTACGAACGGGTTGTGGAGTGGTGCGAACTGCTTGCAGAGTGGTACGAACGGGTTGTGGAGTGGTGCGAACTGCTTGCAGAGTGGTACGAACGGGTTGTGGAGTGGTGCGAACTGCTTGCAGAGTGGTACGAACTGGTTCCGGAGTGGTGCGAACTGGTGGCGAAGTGGTGCAAATTGGTTGCGGAGTGGCGCAAACTGGTAGCGGAGTGGTGCGAAATGGTCGCAGAGTGGTGCAAACTGGTTGCAAAGTGGTGCGAACTGGTTGCGGAGTGGTGCGAACAGGTTGCGGAGTGGTGTGACCTGGTTGCAAAGTGGTGCGAACTAATAAGGGAGTGGTGCGAACTGGTTGCAGAGTTGTGGAACTAGTTGCGGAATGGTGCGAACTGGTTGCGGAGTGGTGCGAACTGGTCAGGGAGTGGTGCAAACTGGTTGCGGAGTGGTGCAAACTGTTTGCGGAGTGGTGCAAACAGGTTGCGGAATGGTGCAAACTGGTTGCGGAGAGGTGCGAACTGGCTGCGCAGTGGTGCAAACTGGCTGCGGAGTGGTACGAACTGGCTGCGGAGTGGTACGAACTGGCTGTGGAGAGGTGCGAACTGGCTGCGGAGTGGTGCGAACTGGTTGCAAAGTGCTGCGAACGGGTTGGGGAGTGGTGCGAACTGGTTGGGGAGTGGTGCGAACTGGTTACGGAGTGGTGTGAACTGGTTGCGGAGTGCTGCATACTGGTTGCAGAGTGGTGCGAGCCGGTTGTGGAGTGGCGCGAACTGGTGGGGCAGTGGAGCGAACTGGTTGCAGAGTGGTGCCAACTGGTTGCAGCGTGGTGCGAACTCGTTGCGGCGTGGTGCGACCTGGTTGCGGGGTGGTGCAAACTGGTTTTGGAGTGGTGCGAAGTTGTGGCCTAGGATACCTGTGCCTGTGCCCAAGTTACCTATGCCTGTGCCAAGGGTACCTGCGCCTGTCCCTAGGGTACCTGCGCGTGTTAGTAGGGTACCTGCGCCTGTTCCAAGGGTACCTACGCCTGTCCCTGGGGTACCTGCGCCTGTGCCTAGGGTAACTGTGCCTGTGCCTAGGGTACCTGCGCCTGTGCCTAGGGTACCTGCGCGTGTTAGTAGGGTACCTGCGCCTGTTCCAAGGGTACCTACGCCTGTCCCTGGGGTACCTGCGCCTGTGCCTAGGGTAACTGTGCCTGTGCCTAGGGTACCTGCGCCTGTGCCCAGGTTACCTGGGCGAGTCCCTAGGGTACCTGCCCCCGTGCCTAGGGTACCTATGCCTATGCCTAGGGTACCTTTGCCTGTGCCCAGGCTACCTGTGCCTGTGCCAAGGGTACCTGCGCCTGTCCCTCGGGTACCTGCGCCTGTGCGTAGGGTACCTGCGCCTCTGCCTAGGGTACCTGCGCCTGTGTCCAGGTTACCTGGGCCTGTGCCTAGGGTACCTACGCCTGTGCCTAGGGTACCTNGGAGTGGTGCGAACTGGTTGCGGAGTGGTGTGAACTGGTTGCGGAGTGGTGTGAACTGGTTGCAGAGTGGTGCAAAATGGTTGCCGAGTGGTGCGACCTGGTTGCGAGGTCATGCCAACTGGTTATGGAGTGGTGCGAACTGGTTGTGGAGTGGTGCAAAATGGTTGTGGAGTGGTGCGAACTGGTTGCGAAGTGGTGCAAACTGGTTGTAGATTGGTGCAAACTGGTTGCGGTGTGGTGTCAACTGGTTGCGGAGTGGTGTGAACTGGTTGCAGAGTGGTGCGATTTGGTGGCGGATTGGTGCGAACTGGTGGTGGAGCAGTGCGAACTGGTTGCGCAGTGGTGCGAACTGGTTGCGGAGTGGTGAGAAGTGGTTGCGGATTGGTACGAACTGGTTGCGGAGTGGTGTAAGCTGGTTGCCGAGTGGTGGGAACTGGTTGTGGAGTGGTGCGAACTGCTTGCAGAGTGGTACGAACGGGTTGTGGAGTGGTGCGAACTGGTTGTGGAGTTGTGCGAACTGGTTGTGGATTGCTACGAACTCGTTGCGGAGTGGTGCGAACTGGTTGTGGAGTGGTGCAAACTGGTTGCAGAGTGGTGCCGACTGGTTGCGGAATGGTGCAAACTGGTTGCAGATTGGTGCGAACCAGCTGCGGAGTGGTGCGAACTGGTTGTGGAGTGGTGCAAACTGGTTGCAGAGTGGTGCCGACTGGTTGCGGAATGGTGCAAACTGGTTGCAGATTGGTGCGAACCAGCTGCGGAGTGGTGCGAACTGGTTGTGAAGTGGTGCGAACTGGTTGTGAAGTGGTGCGAACAGGTTGCAAAGTGGTGCAAAATGGTTGCAGAGTGGTGCAAACTGGTTGCAGAGTGGTTCCAACTTGTTGCGGAGTGGTGCCAACTGGTTGTGGAGTGGTACACAGTAGTTAACGGAGTGGTGTGAACTGGTTGCGGAGTGGTGCGAACTGGTTGCGGAGTGGTGCGAACTGGTTGCGGTGTGGTACGAACTGGTTGCAGAGTGGTGGGAACTGGTTGCGGAGTGGTGCGAACTGGTTGGGGAGTGGTGTGAACTGGTTGCGGAGTGGTGCGAACTGGTTGCGGAGTGGTGCGAACTGGTTGCGGAGTGGTGCGAACTGGTTGCGGAGTGGTGCGAACTGGTT